>JAJOOS010036326.1:0-17217 GCA_029582725.1 Solanum chiquidenum | reverse complement strand
CCCACTCCACCCCCACCCCCTACCCGTGACCCCCTCCATCAGCCCACCATCCCTCCAAAAAAAAATCTAAGTTTGTTTTTAAAAATATTTTCAATTTCAAATTTTTATTTTTTTACCCCATCTCACCCATACCCCCCACCCCACCTTCCTCCAAAAAAAATTAAGTTTATTTTTTAAAAATATTTTCAATTTCAATTCAAAAATTATTTTCTACTCTCTAGTAAAAATAAAAGATATTTTCTCAAAAATATTTTCATTCATATCAAACACTAAAAAATATTTTTTACTCCTACTTATTTTTTAGAAAAACATTTTTCATCAAAAAAACATTTTCGTTCTAGAAATGATGGTGGGATATTACTTTTTGGATATTATAACATTGGCGGTGTTACCTTACCCAATCAAACCCCAGTGTACAATTTATTAGTGGCCTCTTTATTAGATTTCTTTGTTTGAATGATTGATTTGTATGGGCAGAGTGAGTAGCTAGTTAGCTAGGGTCACTTTCACATAAACAAATTTTGTAAGAAAACACATATTTTGAACATGTAATAACCCAAATATATCGCCTACTTGTTCGATGATTGATCAGTCCATGTGGCACATCTCTTTTATTTTTAATTTAATTTTGTAGAGCAATTGAAAAAACACTTTAATTTTGAACACTCCTAGTTTTTTTCCTTTTCAATTATCATTTGGACAGTTGGACTTGGCATATACAACTTTATGTTTTTTAATAACCTCTTTCGATGCTTTTACTTGTTTATTTTGAAATTTGTATGTTTCGTATGAGATAATAATTAATATGAGTATTTTTTATAATATTTTTATTAATTAATATATAATTTTAGGTTTTTAAAAATAATTTGGAGAATAATTATTTAGTGTTGAAGATAAAATAGGAGAAAAGTTTTTTTATATGCTAAAAGTGATAAATAAAAGTGAAAATCTATTTCAAAAATAGTGAACAATAAAAAATAAATTGAGGAAGTACTTCCTTTACACCATCAAATTAGTTAAGGGATATGATTATCTAGTCATTTACTCACTTATTTTTAGTTTTATATCTTTTTTTTTATAAGAGATCTGAAAAGTTATCAGCTTTAATTTTTCTTTAATAAAAAATCTGAAAAAAATATTTTTATTCATGTAAATGGATAAGAAATCTCAATTCCTCGCTGATGAGCTAAGATACCTACAACTATAAGTAATTTTCATGACAATTTTGCTATAATGTCTTTTTAAAATAAAATAAAATAAAAATTAGAGTAAATAATCTGGTATAACATGTTTCATTTTGACTAATTTAAATATTCTTGTAGGCTGTAGCATTATATTACCTACATTCCTACGGCAAGGAAATTAAACCATCATATTGGGAAATATAGGTGGGGGGTATATACGACTTGTCAAAATTAAAGTAAGGAATATATACTTAGACATCTCTTTTAATTTCTTCTTTTGTCGTTTTTCTTAGAAACAACACAAAAAGAGACGTAAAGGTTGAATAAGGAGTTGTTAATTAGTTAACCAAATAAGTAAGCTGTGATTTGCAATAATTATCTGGTTGGATATTCTTGCCTTCATATTTCTTGGCTTAAAGTCTTTACGGTACAAGTTTAGTGAATGCAACTTAAACCTAACACTCATTAATTACAAGGACATGCATGAAGTTTTCTAGTACTTCTTAAAGGGTTATATAATTTTCCTTTTTCTTTAGACTACTTCCTAACTACACTATTAAGAGATTAATTAGAAGCATATACGTAAGCGGCAGGAAATTAAACTGTCTATTTTCATTAATTAGTCTTGTTCTTTAAACAATAACGTCATCATAATACTACACCATGTTAAACTCAAACCTCTATATATTAAAAATAAATTCACTATTATTATTTCTATATAATGTAATTAAAGGTCGAGAAAAAACTATCACATTTATACAGGAAAATAAGCTTGTACTTTTTTTTGGAAAATTTCGAACGTACATAATTGTAAAATTTGTATAAAGTCTTTTTTGTTTTATTTTATTTCTACCAGACAATGAAAATGAAATCATTTAATTGGTACACCCATAATCAAATTGAATAACTTTCAAAAATATAGTTCAGAGAATTTTTTTGATAGTTTTATTTATCGAGTGATTTTACTGAACTTTATTCACTACGATAATAAAGCTAAAAAATTATTTTAAAAAAAAACATATTTAAACTGAAGTTCGTTGTATCTGATTCTTTTAGGAATCGTTGATTAACCCCAACCCTGTGGTCATTCTCTTAGCCCACTCCTACTAATTACTATTATTGTTATTTATTATCATAAAAACAAAATAGAACAAATATAGTGTTTCTATTTAATTTAAGAAAAAGTCTAAATTAAACTACAACTCCACATCTTAATTTTTTTAAACATATCTAGTATAGATTTTTACTCGATTTCTAGCTAGATATCTTCACTAATCACTAGCATGTCGTAATTGTAGCAACTGGCATTTGTCAATTGCCATAATGTTGTGGTGATGGTAAGTACGTAATAATAGTATATAATCTGTAGCAAGATAAATAAATAATATTTCTTTCACATAATAAAAATATTGTCCATAAAGTCGATGCCTTTTTATAAACTTCTAAATTGGCGGCCAACCATCGTCATTATTTTTCAAAAGTACCGTAACCTATCCAAAGATTAAACAGAAAGTCTCACATTACGCACTAAGCTCCCTCTTCCTTTTACAACAACTACATAATTCCTCCAATTCTACTACGTGTAACATTTTCGTCAAAATAATGCCAAGCATGCACATTATAGAATGATATAGTGGATATATATATAGAGGGGGTGGACCTACATAGGTTGGTGAGGATGTAAGTGTACCGGTTAATTATGAAAAAAAATCATTTAAATATATGTATATTTATCTTGAAAAACTAATAAAAACTAAATATAAGTTCCAGTGCATCCATGAAAAATAGAAAATTAATGACACTTTTGTATTGTTGATCCGCCCTCCCGACCTCGGTTCTAGCCCAGCCAGACCTCATGATCATTAGAGTAGAACAAACATGACAATTGAAAGTTTCACTGATACTAAATTAAGATAATCTTAAATACTCGGAGTCTTCAAATCCTGAGTTCACCCCTCTCTATATATAAGTGAATTCAAAGGAGGGTCATATAATCATCAAAAATAAAATAATATAGAAAGATAATATTTTTGTTATAAATTTATGGAAAAGAATATCTTTCTAATTATAAAAATAAATTAAAATTATATACCTTCAATCTTTTTCGGACTTGATTACGTATATTGAGAGAAATAAGAAGAATTGAGAATGCCCAAGGAAAGAAAGAAAAGAAAAAACTCATTAAGCGTGCAAGCAAATTGGAGTTTGTTAGGTGAGAAAGGAGAAAACTCTATCCACTTGCAAAGTTATAATATTGTCAAAATTTTAATATATATAAAAATAGACACTATTTTAAGATTAGTTTGAAAATCCAGTACCCAAAAAGATAAAAAAAGAAAACTAACTTTACCAATTGAAGAATATGAATATGCACCACCTAATTAATTGAATTAAAATTAAACACAAAACACTTATCTATCAATTGTTGGTATCTATCAATTTATTATAGAAAAACTTGAATAAGAAATTAAAATCCATCCTTCACCCACTATTTCCTTCTAGTGCATTTCATTATTTTAATTTTAATTAATGGAAAGAAATAAAAAAGTGAACAAGGAAATAAAAAAGAGGTCACCTGTCACAATGCGACAAAAGCGCGTATTTTCTAAACAATGGGCCCTGCCTTATTAGACTTTGTTCCTCTTCGAAAAGTCTTCTAAATATTTCTAGAACCTCTCAGTAGATTAAATTTGCTATTCTCATTCTTATTTTCTCTTCCATTTTTTGTTCATTTTCAAACTTGAAGAAGAAGAAGAGAGAGAAAAATTCAACTTTTAGAGAAAGAAAAGATAGTTATGGTTGTGTTGTTCTTGGTGAAGATTGGCAAAGTTGTAGCCAATGGAAGATTCTAAGATAATCATCAATCGTCCTAAAAATAATATTGTTCATTCTCTAGTCTTTCTTTTCGGTTTCTATTGTTGGGATTGGGAATTCCTCACTGCCCTTTTGCTTTTCAGTTATTGCTTCTTCTAATTTCCTCTTTTTCCTAATAGAATCTTGTCAATTAATTTTTCAAATCCCCAAAGGAAAGGGTTTTTTTGATAGATTTAGAGAAAGAGGGGATGTCGCAAAGAACAGCGCCGGCGCCGTTTCTGTTAAAGACGTATCAGTTGGTGGATGAGGCGGCCACTGACGATGTGATATCTTGGAATGAAATTGGCACAACGTTTGTGGTGTGGAAAACTGCTGAATTTGCAAAGGATTTGCTGCCCAAATACTTCAAGCACAATAATTTCTCCAGCTTCGTTCGACAGCTTAACACCTATGTACGTCTCTTTTAAATTCTTTCTTTTGATTTGGTCTTTTAAACAATTACAATTTCTTAGGTTTAGAGTTTAGACAATACCAAAATATGTGATGTTTTTAACTTTTAATTAAGTTATGTTTCACATCAACTATATATTAAGGACGTTTTTTTTTAATGTTACTTCTATTTAAATAATAAGTAATAAAGATGGTCTGACATATTTTTATATTTAATTATTAGTTTTTATCATTAATGAAATAACTATAACCACACAAACATTCATAAGTTTTTAAAAAGCTTGCTTTCAAAGATCGTATTATTAAGACAGGTAGGCTAATTTTATGTCAGTTAAACTAAATTACAGAATGGATGGTATTTTTATTATGAATAAAGTAAAATTATATTTCATTTTTTTTTAGTAATGAATAAAAGATAGTTTCGGATGCTTTCGGGAAGGTTCGAGAAATCTTCTCCGCAGGACGTGAAGTCAATTATATCTTATTCTGTAACACATCAAATATGTTCTTTATTTATTTTCCCTTCCTCTCTCTTAGGAATAAAGAAACATATTATGTACCCTTTCGAGGACATAAAGAGCCATATCCTCCCCCTCTTTTATCTCGTGTCTATACTTCAATTATTTTTTAAAATTTTAACAGTAAAAAATGTACAGTAATATTTTAACTTTATTGAGTCGAAAAATATATTTTGTATATATTCATTTGATGTGAATTTCTAGAGAATGAAATTGTATGGATTTGTATTTCACATCTTTCTACCCCTTATCAACTGGACCCTTTATCAACTGAAACCTTTCACGTGCCGTAAATTATTGTTTGGGGATTTTAGATGTCATTTTCCAAAGAAGGTGACAAAAGTCCAATTGGAAACGTGGATTGTATGTGTGTTCCTCATCACAATGTTCTCCTGCTAGTGACCTTGTCCTACTCGTAGCTGGAATTTAGAAATTTATAAATAATGATTCTTTTCATAAAGTTGTAATTTTACAAAATTAAATTCATTCTCAAATACTCTTTTCTAATTTACTTCGGTTTAAAATTATTTTTTCCCCAACCAAGTATTATTCTTAAATTTTCCAATATCCAGAGGGAAAAAAAAGGTGAATCTTCCTAACAACCCAGGACGGAGGTTTCTAATGACAAAACTATGAAAGAAAAATGTTGTTGGTCAATTTTAGCTGCATAAGTTGGCTTATTAAAGTTATATCCAAATCTTCCTAATATAATTTAGTACTCTATTTTTTTTAGGCCTTTTGATAGCTGTCTTTTACCTAGTCTAATCCTCTAGAAGCCAAAAGAATAATAATAATTATGGCTTTAAATTGTTAATAATAATAATAAAAAAATTAGAAAAGAGAATAGAGAACTGACCAATGGAATTATACCAAAAAAGCTATTGTTGCGGTTTCCCTTAGTACCGAAAAACAATGATTAATGAACTTTTACCCAGTGTTTAATAGAGTGAATATATAGATTTGTTAAGCCTGGTTAAGTTATGTTATTGTATATTTATACACATGCATGCGTTTATTGATTTGTTGTTAATATCTGGTGTGCGTAAGTTTTTACCCTCGCTTGGTGCCACATGCACACATCAAATCCATGATAAACTATTTCTCCAAACTTAATAGAAATTTGATACCTCAACCAAAAGATCATCTTTCACTAAGAAGTGTTAGGTGAAGAGCAACATCTAGTATTACCAAGATAGTTTAGATTATCTATAACATTAGTTGTGGCTATTTCTTTGTCACCAAAAAGTTTGTGCTCATCTTTTTTGCATCCCTTTTGAATGCAGGGTTTTCGAAAGATTGTGCCTGACAAATGGGAATTCGCCAATGAGAACTTCAAAAGAGGACAGAAGGAGCTCCTCACGGCAATACGCCGTCGGAAGACCGTGACATCAACCCCAGCTGGTGGAAAGTCTGTGGCAGCCGGGACTTCAGCATCTCCGGACAATTCCGGGGATGACATAGGTTCAAGTTCGACCTCATCCCCGGACTCCAAGAACCCAGGATCCGTGGACACCCCGGGAAAGTCGTCCCAGTTCACGGACTTGTCGGATGAGAATGAGAAGCTAAAGAAAGACAACCAGATGCTGAGCTCAGAGCTGGTGCAGGCGAAGAAACAATGCAATGAGTTGGTTGCCTTTTTGAGCCAGTACGTGAAGGTTGCACCCGATATGATCAACCGTATCATGAGCCAAGGAACCCCATCGGGGTCCAGCCTTGAAGAGTTGGTCAAGGAGGTTGGTGGTGTTAAAGATTTAGAAGAACAGGGTAGTTATAATGACAACGATGATGAAGAAGACGATGACGAAAAGGGTGATACTCTGAAACTATTTGGTGTGTTGCTGAAAGAAAAGAAGAAGAAAAGGGGTCCGGATGAGAATATTGATACTTGTGGGGGACGTGGTAAAATGATGAAAACTATGGACTACAATGGTCCTTGGATGAAAATGTCTTCGACGGCCGGAGAAAGCAGCAAGGTTTGTAACTGAGGTGAAGTTGATGAATGTGTTGAGGTTGGAGCAGAGTAAATTAGCTTCTCCCTTTTGATTTAGTAATTTCCTTTGGATTTACAAGTTTGATGTTTATGAATAAATAAATAGAGAATTTAATTAGTATGAGTAGTAGAGGGGTTAGATTACTGCTAAGAGTAGTACCCCCAACCCCCAACCCCCAACCCCCAACTAGAAATTATATATACACACATACAAACTACTATCAAGTCAGATGCAACTGTTTGCTTTGTCTAGTCGAAAGTCATCATAATAATAATGGTTCTTGATTTGTAACTTTGGTTTGATATGTATTTAGAGATCTGTATGCATTTTATCATTATGTTCAGTGTGAAGCATTTTATTTGTGCCGGATGTTTTTAGAAATGAGCTTTTTATGTTTTCATAAGACAAGATTGTGTACACATAATTTATCTTTCTCAGATTTTACTTGTTATATTATATATCCATGATAAGTTTTGTTGTTTTGCATTTTGTTTGAAGCATGAGTCTTGTCATGGTCTTAATTAACATCATGATAAGTATGTGGTGAGGTCGATTTTAGTGTGCAACTGTAGGTTGATTTCATTATAGATAATATGTTCAACTGCTATTGTGGTATCCTGTACTACTCACACTAATATGTTCAAATGCTTTTCATATATTTGACTCTTCTCTAAACTATTTTCTACCTGTTACATGTGCATTTGATGCTTCTTGAAGCTAGGGTTGTCCAGGTATATAGTATGTTTGATCGAGTTTTCAAGAATTTTTTTTTAAAATTATTCTGTTTTGATTCAGGTGATGCGACTCAATATGATGTTTAAAAAAAAAAAAAATTAAAGAAAAAATTACTCTTTAACATGTCACAACTCTTGTGTAGCTTAAAAGAGTTTTTAAACTTGTAGTTTAGACACTGTAATATTATGTGGTATCAAAACTTTCTATTAAATTTTTTTAATCTTGAAATCAAAACTTCCAAATTACAGCATAGAAATGTCTAATTCTTCACGGAACATAGAAATAAGTAAATAATTTTGGAAAAAGTACATAACCGCACATCATTTTTTATCCTATTTTCTATTATTCCCTACCATTTTAAAAAATTACAAAAATTTCTCTTTTTCATAATTTCTCTAACTTTTCCGGATACATCACTATAAATTGTCACCCCTAAATTTTTTACTTATTTTAGTAACCAAAAATGGTCCTATTATTCTTTATTATTAGGTATATATAACCATGTAAGCCCATATATTTTCTCCGTGTCTTTTCCTTCATCCTCCTCTGTTTCTCTGTCGCCTTCCTTTGATCTTTTTCTCATTTTTTCCCATTATCAAGCCCTTGATTGTTAAATTTATTTTGAGTTGTTTAGAGTAAGATTGAGCTAATGTCCATTGAAATTCGTCATTGAAAAGTTTTAAAGCTTAAATTTTAAAATTTGATCTGTCTCTCAACTCGCAAACATGAATCATATCAAAGTAAACTATCAAAACGCTCGAAACATCGAGATCAAGATGAGTTCATATCTCAAATTTAGGTCTGTTTAGAGAATAATTTAAAAAAAAATACTTAACTCGTTGAAGAAATGAATTGTTGCAATGTATACCTCTTATATACACTATTTATACAATTTACCTACACCTCAATCAAGATCTTTATTCAAGTATTAGTAAATATAATTAATTAATACAATAATATTTTTTTATTATACATTGGAAACTAATCTAATCTAGCGGGTGGATCTTTTAATTTATTTTTAGCCAGCTGGCAAAATAGCAAGAAACCAAGAAAATCCTACTCTTACTCTAAATAAATAGTGGCCCATTGGGCGTAACCCGGATCTTCACGTATTTCCTTCTCTCCAATTAAATATCAAACGCTCTTCTTCTCTCAGCGTCTCTTCTGTTTGCATTACATCTGACAAAGGACACAAAAGATACATACAGCGACACAGATTTCATAATATAAATTATGGTAAATCTTCTTTATAATTTCTATTTCAAAAAATAATTGATGTCATGTTTTATTAATCACAAATATTAGATCATCTTCACGTCGCTGCAATGCGTTTGCAAAATTAAATTAAATTGCAACCTAATTAGACAAATTACCGGATAAAGTTGGCTGTGTGGATCTCCCGAATTATGCAATTTAATATCCTCTATGTTTGCTGATTAAAAACAAAACCCCCAAAATATATAAAATTATGAAAACCTAGATGAATAAATGTCAATTACTCATTTAGAAGGGAAGATAGGAAATATTTTTAATGTCTTTCGACTGAGATAATTTGTTTTTATGTTGTTTGAAGAAAATTTGATGATTATTGATTTTGTTTTTAGGATTTTTGGGTGCAAATATCTGTTTCTTTATATTTTGCTTGTTATTGACCAAGAACATCTTTTGATCAGTTTATGTTGACCAAAATATGACTTATCCTGGTCAATTTTCTTAACTATAGTGAAGATATTTTCTTATGAGATTATGACTTGGAAAGTGATGATTCAGAAAACTGTCCCTACAGTGACACTAAATACGTAGTAATTTTGTTCATCTCATTAGATAGAGACTCTTTTGGCAAAGGTTTACACCTTAGGACCATCTTTTTATGTCACTTTCCCTATCTATCTAGGAGCCAACGTAATTCGAAGACGGTCAACGTATCACCTATTCTTCCTACATTTTGACTTGCTTTTTCTTATGACTTTTTTTTTTTTAGTAGATAAGATTAGGATGAAATGTATTATCTCAACGTTTCTTTTCTCTTCTCTGGCTTACTCTTTCGCCTGGGGAGATTTGGTTTAGTTGCAACTCGTGATTTGTGGGTTAGGCGTACGTCTGAGGTTTGAACTCTTTAACAGAAAAAAAACTACTACGGAGTAGTTTTTAAGGGAGAGGGTAGAGGAGGTACATGCCCAATATCTTTTCGAGTTTCAACCTAAGATGGTTTATTTAGATGGAGAGCTTTATGCTGTGGCTGACTACGCCAGCAGTATTATTGTGAATTGATGGATGAATTCGTGGAAGATGCCAATGTGTTAAACTATGTTGTTGTTTTACCTGTACGTAGATCTTATGATTTTCATGTTTTATAGCACACTTCAAATGAAAGTAAAATCTCATTTCATATTTTTGTCTATTTTACTTGTGAACAAATTAAAGTGTATTTTGCCTACCTGTGTATCTTATCATCAGGCAAGCGTAAGTAGAAAGATGTCAAGAAAGGAGACTAGAAACCGTCACCCTGGGCTGACGCAGCAGAAAAGGCAAGAGATCAAAGAAGCATTCGAGCTCTTTGACACCGATGGCTCTGGTATGGAAGTGTTTCTATCCTAATACATATTTTTGCTTAAATGTAGTGTTTTTTTCCTAACTCCTACTGTTCAGGAACTATTGATGCCAGTGAGCTGAATGTTGCTATGAGGTTTGGTATATAATTTCTTTTCTGAAGTTGAATCAATCTAAGTAAGTTCTTATATACATAGTTATGTGCTAATGTAACTTCTATTGCAGGGCCCTTGGATTTGAAATGACAGAGGAGGTAATTTTTCAATTCCATTGAATCCTTCTAGTTTACGTCCTCTTCTGGATCATGATTAATTAATGTTACTTGTCAAACGGACCTTTTGTTTTCAGCAAGTTGAGCAGATGATTGCTGATGTTGACAAGGATGGTAGTGGTGCAATCGATTTCGATGAATTTGTACACATGATGACTGCCAAGATAGGGGAGAGGGACACTAAAGAGGATCTCGTGAAAGCATTTAACATACTAGATCAAGATAAAAATGTAAGTCTTTATTATCCAATCCCTTGGGAATTTCTCGGTTATGGAATGTTTGTAAGTCCTTATAATACTCTATCTTGAGAATGCAGGGGAAAATATCTGCTGCTGATATTCAACAAATTGCCAAGGAGTTGGGAGAAAATTTCAGCGCAAAAGAAATACAAGAGATGATAGAGGCAGCAGATCGTGATCGTAACTTCTTTTCTCACATGTCTTCCTTAAATATCGTTTCCAGTCGGATGAATCCATTTTTTAAAGTATACTGATGTAGATTTTTCGGTCTTATTAGGTGATGGAGAAGTAAGTGCGGAAGAGTTTATGAGGATGATGAGGAAAACCAGCTTCGCAAACTAGTAGTACAAAATCATATTTGTGAAGTTAAAAAAGCTTTCTTTTTACAAGTTGCTTGTTCTTCTCTTTTTCCCTTATCATATCTCTGTCTGCTCTGTCTTGTATTGTACATATATACACATGTATAAACAGGCTATTTTTTCCCACTGAATGAATGAAAGAAAACAAGTATTACTATTGAAAATTAAAGGTAGTGTTATCATTGCATTTGCACAGCTACATTTTTGTACATAAAATTGATGATACATAAGAGAAGTTCTTAATGTGATGAACAAACAATGCAGAAGAAAGATATGCACGGCAAATATATCCAGCTTAGGAAGACTTTGAGTTAAAACTTAAAAGTGCAATTAGACGTGATTGCCAGCTTTGAATAATTTAGATTTCTAAAAATAAAATTTCAAGAGAAGAGTATGATATATGAGATATTACATTTTAAATAACCAAAGTAGGATTATTTTATTTTAATAGAGAACGGTTACCGAGCTACAAATGTCATAAAAGGTAGTAAAAGGATATTAAACAAAGTCAAATACAAATTCTACAATGTAGTTATAAGGCCATCAATATTATAATACTGGAAACAAACCACATGATTCTAAGATATTTTTAACGGTATTATACTTGTTTAGTTTGTGCCTTAGAAAAGTATGTTTCAAAAATATTCTATCCGGTAAATATCATTATTATAAATATCAGATAAAACACGCAAATAGAGGCGAACCCAAAGATGAGAGGAGCAGTAGATGAGATTCGAAATGCAACGAATCTTAGGGAGTCTAAGAAAATATACGTTCATTTCTCAAGGTATATATATAAATATATATACTAGACACAAAAGTTCGGGTTCAATATATATTACGTTTTTTTTTTATGTGACACATAAAATTAGGAGAATTACTAAATTTTTAAACATCTTTTGTTGTTAATTATTTTTAACTTACTTTTCAAACAACATTTATGGCACATGTGATATTTTCTTTATTATTGTAATTTATAATACTTTTAACGTAATTTTTAAATAATGTATGTTACTCACTCAGTCACAACTTATGCAACACATGTAAATTTTGACGTCAACCAAACTTTTAGTATGTTTTTTAAAAGTATTTTAAGTTTTAATTAATATGACTTATAGTGCTCTTAATTAACGTAATTTTTAAATAATATATGTTATTTTCTCTGTCCAAATTTATGTTGCACAAGTGAAATTTTGAAAGTTAAGCAAATTTTTAATATGTTTTTAAATATTTTAAGTTGTGATTTATAGTATTTTTTAACTTAATTTTTGAATAATATATGTTACTCATTCTGGCCCAACATACGTGGCACATGCAAAATTTTGTACTCAGCCAAATTTTTAGTACGTTTTTCAGATATTTTAAGTTGTTAATTATTGTGATCTTAATGTAATTTTCAAATAATAAATGTTACTTCGTCAGTCCCATGTATGCAGGTGAAATTTCGAGTTTACCAAATTTTTAATATGTAAGTTGATTTTTAGTATTAACATATAAAAAGGAAAATAGGACAAATAAATTAAAACGGATAAAATATTAAATAAATATAAATAAAGAGAGTTGAAGGATCGGAGAAGGGTAAACGGTCAATAGACTGGCTGACCATGCTCCTCAACATTGGCTTCTAGTACTCAAATCATTCCACATAAATCCGTCTCTGTTTTAAAATAAAATTAATCCTGATATATAAAGAAATTTATTAAATATATACATACCATTTATAAATTGAGTAGATAGGCTTTTAGGCCTCCTTCCAGAACCTTCGAGGATTAGATGTCGTAATTCCAAAATACGAGAATGTTGCGTTGTCAAATGTATATTTGCCTACAAGAATCACAATGTACTCTGAGTTTTATGAACTTTTACGTCGTCAGATGGAGGCACAAATGGCATAAATCTGGCTCACCGCGTGTGCACGCAGTTATTGATTCAGCAGGCCAACCAAAACAAAATCGATCGACTATTTTAGTATAGAGTTTGTCTTATATACATTACTATTGTTGTAGTATAAAAAATATCATATTCTCCATCGGGATACTATATTAAAATAATAATAATAGAGGCTTTTACGTTTGCCTTCCAGAACCTTCGAGGATAATTCCTACATACGAGGCTGTTGCGGTGTCAAGTGTGTATTTGCCATCAAATGTAGTTTTAGTGTTATGAAAGAGCCACGTCAACTCAGCAGCGGACTCAGTGTTACGCCGTCAGATGGCATACAGACTGACTCACAGCGTGTGCATGCACTTAGTGATTCAGCACCTTACACAGCCAACCAGACCAAAACCTAAATCAAATACAGTTTGCCTAATATTAAACATTATTACCAGGAGTACTTAAAATAATATAAAAATCCAATTACTACTCCTGGTTGGAATTTTTTTCATAATTTTAAAAAATAAATTATTACTTAGGACTTTTTTTCGAGATAATGAAGTTTTTAATTACTTATTTTCTTAAATAGACAAATTTAAAAATAATTAAAGGTGTAATAAAAAAAAATAGTATTATATTTATGTCTAAATTTTTTATTTAAAGACTATATCATACAATTTAATTAATATATTCTAAAATTTACAAGAAATATAAAGTTCAATTTTTGGATGCTTCTGTAAAGCTCCTAAAGTTCCAAGTTCTTTCCAAAACCTACGAAGATATTTTTTTTAGCAACTATAGAACGTACGATTCGTACGAATTTGCTTTAGTGCTAAGTGGAAAGACCCGTTTGACTGTAAAGAAATCAAATTTGCTGATTACGTGGCGTATATATAAGTCAACCTCGTGTGCATTCAGTGTTCCAGTTCACCCCACCCCAGTCACATATCCATAAACGAAATCTATAAATAAGCTCACAACTTATCCATGTCAACTCATTACTACTACAGCAAATTTTTGGAGTATTATTTCTTATTTTTGGGGGAAAAAAAGAAAAGAATGGGTACTATTTTCTGTCAAGATTGTAAACTTCAAGAGAATAAATGTTATACACACAAACTGACTCAAAACCAAGAATATTACTACATGGTGTCATCTCTCCGACATGTTGTCTCCGGCGCCGGCGATGGTCTGGTGAACGTCGAAGCTGCTCAGCTTTTGTTGGAAGTTCAAAATGCGAGTGGTGGTTCAGCCACGTCAGCTAATTTAATGCCACGTAGGAGCATTGATGTGGAATTAGAGAGGGGGAAGAAGAGGAGGAGAAATACAAAGAAGGAATTTAGGGGAGTGAGACAAAGACCATGGGGAAAATGGGCCGCTGAGATACGTGACCCGCATAAAGCCCAACGACTTTGGCTTGGTACTTTTATTACCACTGTAGATGCTGCTAGAGCTTATGACAAAAAGGCTATAGAATTTAGAGGTGAAAAGGCTAAAACCAATTTTCCTATTACAGAATATGCTGCTAATGATGAGATTAACAAGTCGCCAACTGTAGTAATGGAAGAAGAGAAAGAATTAATACAAGTCATTAATGGTGTTGAGGTGGCTGTTAATGGTGAAAATAGTAGTAGTATGCAAAATGGTGATGAGGACGACTTTTGGGAGACGTTAGAAGATGATGGACTTGTCAAGCGGATCACACAAGATATGATGTTCTTCTGATCCTCTATTTTTTTGGTCTGAAAATATCTTTTATTCTTTGGTTTGTTTGTCGTTTTCTTCAACTTTTTTTGAGTGGCTACTAAGGAGTGGTAGGAAATATCCTGTACTAGTATTGAGTAATAATGTACTCAAGTGTTAAGAGGCTGCAATCATATATATTAGTAAATATTATTCGTTAAATACATAAAAGAACTTTTCTATGATTCGAGGTTATCTGATAAAATTTGATGATTATTTGTGGGGTAAAAGAACTTATTGCCCTTGTTTCTTCAAAAAAAATATTTACATATTCTATAAAGATGCCCCCTTCGGTTTTTTTCTTATTTTCAAAAGCAGAACAGAGCCGTCAAAATGTAAACAAATGATATTTTTGTGATAATATAATTAATCATTTTTTTCTTGTCAAGTCAGTGACAGTATAATATATTTCATTTCATTTTAAGAGATAATGATATACTTATCGTTTTAAAATTCTAAATTCGCCTAACTATAGCATAGTGTTCTTTATAGCAATAACATGCTTTAAAAATATTAATCAATTAACTAGATGTCATCATAGAACTTTATTCTATCTCATATCCTTCAACAAATAACCCTTGATAAAGGCTTTTACGTTTTCCTTCCAGAACCTCCGAGGATGACATGTTCTACTTCCTAAATAAGTACGAGAATGTTGCGGTGTCAACTGCATATTTGCCTACGAACTACTAATTAAGAATCACTATCTAGTCTGATTTTTATGAAAGAGCCACGTCAACTACGGACTAAACTTCCTAGGTGTTACGTGGCCCAACAAACCCGTCAAATGGAGGCATAGATGGCATAAAGTATGGCTCGCCACGTGTGGATGCAATTAGTGATTCAGCAGCTTATATAGCCAACCAAAGTCCAAAACTAAATCGAGTATTTAAGTATACCGTCTGTCTTATAACATTATATATTATGTCTGTATTAATTGATTATCTTATTTAAAAATAATTGTCTTATATTAGTTGTTTATCTTATTAGATTAAGAAAAAATTAATTAAAATTTTTATGTATTACTCTTGCAATTAATATTTTTTAAAGTGTTTCTAATTGCTTGTAAAATTCTCAAGAAGTTTTTTAAGATGTAAATTAGTAAATTATCTTTTTATTTATGATTCTTTAATATGTGTGTATAAAGGAAAATGATCAACTTATATGGAATGGAGGGAGTATTTTAATACTTAAAATTAATTTAGAAACCAAATTACAACTCCCTCTACTATATATTAAATAAATTATTTGAAAAAAATTCAAAGTTCAAAATAAGTGAATTATTCAAAGTTGAAGAGAATTATTAATTTTTCTTTTCTTATTTACCCTTCAAGATTTTTTAACTATTTCATATTTTTTAAGATTATAATTTTAAAAAATAACAAATATCTAAAATATTTTTCTTATTAGGTAGGGTATATAATAATTCAATTAATATGGAGCAGAGGCCAGCTGAGGGAATTATACCTTTTTTTTGGAGTTAAAATTAAGGAATAGTACTTAAAATCACTATTATAAAATTTATTATTAGAAATATAGAGTCCAATTCGGGGTAGTAGTTATCTCCGAATGAAGGAAGCTTGGAAGCTTCTATACATAGAAAGTCCTACGTTCTTTCTAGAACTTACGAAAGATATTTTTTTTAAGTAACTACGGAACCTAGGGCCAATTTTTCCCAAAATAGGCACGTGTAGTAATCAGAGTTGCTCATTACGTGGCCTACATATGAGTTAACTTGGTGTGCAGTAAGCGTTCCAGCTCACCCCACCGCAGCCACATATACCCAAAACGAAATCTATAAATAAGCACACAATTATATATCCATGTCAAATCAGTAACAACTACAACAAATTTCAGAAGAAAAAAAAAAGAATACATTCTGTCAAGATTCTCTACTTCAAGAAAATGACTGCTATACCCTCGCAGACAATATGACTGAAAATAAACAACTTTACTACATGGTGTCAGCTCTCCGAAATGTTGTCTCCGGCGCAGGCAATGGCCGAGCCGACGGCGAAGCTGCTCAGAAGTTGTTGGAAGTTCAAAATGCTAGTGGTGGTTCAGCCACGGATCAGCTAATTCGATGCCACGTAGGAGCGGCATTAGAGTTGGGGAAGGGGAAGAAGAGGAGAAGGAGGAATACGAAAAAGGAATATAGGGGAGTGAGACAAAAAACATCGGGAAAATGGGCCGCAGACCCGCACCGAGCCCAACGAGTTCGGTTGGGTACTTATTGAGTGCAACTTTCACACATATCAAACATAAAAATCATATTTGTATGTTATAGCTATAGTTTGTATAATTGCGTCCATAACAAATTTTATGTTTACTATGGAGTTTTTGATTTGTATAATTCGCTACAAACATCCAATTTTATACAAATTGTTCGATTTTGTATAAATTCATTTATACATTATAATTTGTATAATAAGATCTGTATTTGTATAATTATAAGTGTATATGACGAAAATATATGTATTTGTATTTG
>JAJOOS010036325.1:0-14211 GCA_029582725.1 Solanum chiquidenum | reverse complement strand
ATTCTATCCTTTCCTTAACTTGCATGAGAGAATTTTCCTCCGGTGTTACTTGGGATGCCATGTTCTCCCTCACATTTAAATCTGGAGAGAACTCCCAGGCTCTGAAGGCTTCTAAGAACTGTGAAGCCAGTTCTTTTATGTTTTTAAGTCCACTAAGTGAATCCTCATGTGCCTCACGTGACTTTCCCTTTAAAATAAGTGGGGGTAAATTCACTTCAGTAGGATTATGGCCCAATGATTCTTTTGGGCCCAATATTTCTCTTTCAACAGATTGAATTTGTGCTTTATTAGTTAAAGACAAAAGTTGTTGGACCCCACTAGTGCCAGCAATTGCACATGGCCTAGGGTTTGACTCAACCCTAGCCCTGTCCCATGTACTATATCTGCAGCCACAAAAGACCTTTTACCCATTGGATTATCCCCCAATATCTATTGGTTAAAGGACCTATTTTGCTTATCTTCTCCGGCCTCCACTTTCGCCGGAGTTTCGACCCAGATTTGCATTGTGAAGACCAGTCCACCATTTTCGATCTTTATCTCCCTCGGAATGTTACTGCCGTCACCACGGATCCTGATTCTTGCCCATTTCAAATGGTTGCAAATACTTGTTTCCTCCTCTGTTTCGACCCATCCCCCACGGTGGTCACCTTGATTTGAAGACCTTGTGAGTCCATAGGTGGAGTGGGAGCTCCACTATCTTGACCCAGGTTGTGTCATGCCCATTCTTCTTCTCAATGGTGCCACTTAAGGGATTCCACCATTGTAGCCTTATTGGAGTTTTCAACCAGTGCCAATCCCCCTCCATGACCTGTTTTGAAGTCATTTTTTAATTAAATTCAAATAGAAACATTCCATTCCCCATTTCATAAATATTTAAGCCGTGTGCCTGTTTCCAGAGACTAGAAGCCCACCTTCTCACTTCAGAGAGGACTACAGAGGCATTAAATTCACCCACCAAACTTCTCCTCAAAACTTCATTTTGAGTTATTAAGGAGTCTTTAATGTTGATTACTCCTCCATTTTTAACTATAAAGTCAACCTTCGAGTCTTTCCCATCCCTGTTTGCCCATTTAAAGCTTCTGACCATCTCTGCATAAGGAATATTGCTATCAGTTAGCCTATATTCCCCAATGACATTTTTCATCCTGTGTGTGCTAATGAATCTTGTCAGCTTCTATGCTATATCCACCCATCCAGAGTTGAGAGTCATTTCTGGAATAATGAGAACTGATTTCCTTTTCCCCCTTAAATTTATAAGGCTGATGTATCTTCCAAACTTATTGTAGTTCCGTGCACAAAAGATCTCCGACAAAGCTTCTGTCTTCTTCCATCTACGAACTATGTTTCCCTGCGTCTTAGATGCTTCTCTGACAATCTGGACTATCCATTCCATGGATCTCTTGCTGAAGGAAGTCCTTGTGATGGTTTTTCTGTTTCTTTCAGTCCACTCGTACCAAGAGTAATATCGTTTACCTTTATCGTTTACCTTATCAAAAAAATAAGTGTGAGACTAACAACAAGAACCCTGGGACCTTGGTTAAATTGGTAAAGGTGGTAAAGTGTGTGATGTGTGGTTGGCACATATTATCCATTCCATTATACTATGAACCAAGTCTGGTATTACGTGGAGAAGGGTAAACGAGCAGGTTATGCACCGAATTTTGAAACTAGAACAAAATTCTCAATTATCGAAAAAAATTCTCTCATATAAGAACATAACAGCTCTATACTCTATATTCCAATACTAACACTTAATTTCTAACAAGTATTGTTCCTTGATCAATGGAGAATGAAATGGAAATGTAGTAAAGGATGGACGCGGAGATAACATTATTAGTAGGAAGGCCATTCAACTTATGCTGCCGAACCGTATGGGATAACAATGGAGAGGCAACAAATTTTTCTGGGTCCAATTAAAGGGCACATGTGTAGGGTGAAAAAGATGATTAGGAATATATTTAAAATGTTTATCCACGTCGATTTTTGAAAGTTCGATTTAAAAGATATTAATGGAAAGTGTCACTGAGTTGAAGGCAAGGAAATGGCATGGACAAGAGCAAGAGAAAGAAAATGGAACTGAACGAAGAGGAAAACAATGGAACTATATATACAAGTCAACTGAGAGACTAGGGTTGAGGTAAGCCCAAGAAAAGGGGCTTATTCATTGGTGGATCGGAAAGCTGAAAGTTTGGCAAATAAGGGTGAGGGAGGAGGTAAGCCCAAGAAAAGGGACTTATTCATTACTGTGAAGCTTCGCAAAGGCCTACAAGGACAAAATATACATATTATTTATACTCATTCATTTGTTCTAAAGTCAGCCATGAAGACAGACCAAAGCCTAAAATGAATATAATGAAGTTAAAACCTCAATTAGACCCACTTACAAAAATGACAAACTTACTAATCTTCGCATAAATCTGGGAACCAACTTCTAGTAGATATGAAGCAAAAGTTGAACCATAAAGCTAAGCCAATGAAAGCAAATACTCTAAACTAACAATGACAAACAAAGAAGTGAGAAATTTAAAAGTTACTTAAAGCTAACAATTGTGATTGAGTAGTGAGCATAAGAACACTGCTTGCTCTAATAATGTTTTATTGGAGAGCATGTTGGGCCTTTAAGTCCTAAGAAAAAAATAAATGTTGTCGAATGTGGATGTTAAGATGGATGTGCGGTCATAGGAGAATAGATAAGATTAGTAATAATCACAAACGACAAATACTACAAGTAGCACACACAGAGGGGTAAAATGAGAAAATGTCACTTGAAATAATTTGCCTATATCCTACACATATATCTAGATGTAACAATCTATATATGATGATTGAACATGATAAAAGAGCACAAGGTAAACCTAAAATGAAGGAAGTTGTTTAAAAAGCCTATAATCCTCCAAAATCAACGCAGACTTAGCTAAGAACAGAACCTATGCATGATATCAACTTTGAAGATTAAGGCCGAGTTGTTGTAATATACTTCGATTAAATTTGGTGCTTTTCGTGAGTCCGTTTATTCTAGTTAAAGACGTGATGTACGTGTAGTGATAAGAATGAGATCTATTGAACATCTTTTAGATCACCATAATTTGTTTTATATTTAATGCTGGAACAAAACGAATCTGAATAGAGTGGATGGACACAATGGTTCATATAGCCTCCCCAACTAAACTAGGATTAGGGCATAGTTGATTGACTCACAATTACAAGAAACATCAATAGTAAAAGAGTGGGCATAAGGACAGACGTACTTTTCATTGTTTAATCAAGTGAGAAAAAAATAAATAAATTTTATTACAAATTGTGAGAATAATCTATTTATCTGCGTGTCATTATGTCAAATACTCAATTATTTAACTCAAGACAAGAAAAAGTGAGTGGTAATGTTTCACAAAATGGTGAGCTTTCTGTGAAACTTTTTATCCTTTCAGATTAAAACGAGTTGGAAGCAATCTCTTCTCTGCAGTTAAATGCTAATAGACTTTCTTTAATGTTCCATTTTTAAACGACATGAAAGGGATTATCCAACCTTCCACTCATTAATATAGCCAGAACCCGTTGAAAACTAGTTCTAAATGCATGGGATGGCATAAAACTAGTTCTAAATAAAGAGTAATTCTAAGGTGTGGAGTTGACAAGCGAAATGAAAAGAGAAGATAGCGTCACTATGGACGAACGGAAAAACATGTAAATCAAGATAATTGTAGGAGTGTCGCCTAAAAAAATCAAAGATAGAATAATTCAACTACTATAGATAGTAAGTTAATGGAAGGAACTAGTGTGAAGGAAAAAGGCCACAAAAAAAATTTTGAGACAAATATATGTAGGATATCGAGGATAGAAGGAAAAGGAGAGGAAAATAAATGAATCTGAAGGATATGATTCTTGATATTTCTGGGATTTTACCTTGATACTCTTTTCATTTTCCAAAATATAATTTCCGGGATTATTTATCCCCAAAAGGAAAAAACAATTCCTAGTCTCAATGAAAGTATGGCTCACAGAATAGAAAGCATAAATGTTTTGGTAAAGAAGACCAGAGGTATATAAAATGAAGTTTTAATATATAACTAGTAAAATTACTCGCGCCTCGCGCGGGAATTAAATAACACGGAATTTATAAAATAATACTTAAAATCTATCAATCATTATAACTAAAACATTATATTATCTTACATACAAGATTACATAGTAACGAACATAAATAACGTAAAGGAAAATGATAATTATAATATCTTATCATCAATCCTTCAATCAATCATCTTTAATCTGATTTTATAATTTATTCTTTTGCTTCCGGGAAGTGCTACTATTTGATATTTTTGGGGAATCAAATGAACATCAACCTAAAATATTAAATTTTCTAATAAATAAATAATCGTTGGTGAAGGGATAAATAAATTTTAAATGGCTGAAAAAAGTGAACAAATATTCTAATTTTAAAGTGTAGAAAGTTCAATCCTACCTTTGCTTTACATATATCATTTTAAAGTTCCCAATTTAAAAGTATCATAAGTAATTATTAAAATGGAAAATTAAAGGGAGAATGTATCATATTGGACAAAAATTCAACTTATTATATATTACTTGAAAAGAAAAAATATTACACAAAACTATTCAGTTTGTTTGGGTGTTTCTTTAAAATAAACATACCACAGTGACACAGTTCAATTTGAAACTACACTTCTATTCCAATCGAAATGTCCAGAAACACATTTATTACTTCAAGAAAAGTATTTACAACCTGCAGTAAACTTGAAAATCTGTCCATACTTCATATTGAATATGAGCAATTAATTTTGTTATGTAGTTATCTATGTCTTTGAGATTAAAAGAGGGTCCAGCCTAGTCATATTCCTCTATAAGTCATCCGGCACATCCTTCAATCCATGTTAAAAGTTTATTAATTATTGTCTTCTTTTCCTGGTTCACTCCGCACATCAAGGGGTGATAAAGTTTTTAAGGTCTTTATGTCCTTATAATGGCATACCAAATTTGAATTTTGTCTTCAAGAGATGGTAGTATAGATCTTTAAGGAATTTTTTAATTGTACCTTCAACAATTTCAATAGAGAAAACTTGTGTGAATACTCAATTAACGTATGTTATTTAATCTGTACTAACAAATACTTACAACAATAATTTTGCAGAAACATAAACAGCAAAGTTTAAAACATACACTCAAAAACAACAATTAACATCATAAGCATAAATTAATGATTGTAAAAAAAACATATCAGGATCTATAACAATAGAATGAAACAGGAAGGGACAAATCGAGTCCACTGAATGCACAGTGTCCCTTTAAGGAAATTATTACCCTCTAGTACCCAAGGTTTAAAGGAATAGATCCTCTCAGGATGACAGATTCTACTCACCAGTATATTGATATAAAAACAATGGTGTCAGTGAGCCACTCAACAGGAGCAAAGTACACAAAAATTTAATTGTGCAAAAGAAGAAGAATAAGCTCAGAATTTTCGTTGTTTTAAAATGAGAGGAAATCCCTCTATTTATAGACAACAAAGGGTAGTGTGAAAAAATGTTTATTTTGTCTTATCGAAAAGGTCACAACTCTTTGGAAAAGTCACAACTCTTTGGAAAAGTTACAACCCTTCGAAAAGGTCACAACCTTTCATAAAACTCACAACTTTTCATAAAAGTCACAACTTTTAATGAAAAGGGAAGGCCAGTTTTGGAAATAAATAAATTAAAATGGAATCTTGGTATGTGGTGGCACCACGTAGGCGGACCTAGGGTTCTCTTTTATATATATATGATATATGATATATGATTAGGAAGAAGGTAGAAAATAGTGTTTTTACTAGCTAGGGGATAGTAGGACAAGAATGGATGATGTGAGGTAATACAAAGAAAGTAAATCGGCGAGATTCCACTTGCTTCTTTACCTGAGTTGGTCGAAAATGGTTTGGTCATGCCTCCCTAGGGTTTTCAAGGAAACGCATGATATTTAGTTTCTCGGACAGAATTTGGGAAGAATAACAGGAACCAAACAAAAGCCTACCACACTCCATTTGGTGCAACGACCACAAGGCTTTGGCCTAGTGGTATGAGCACGAGCGATGTGTGGTTTGAGTGCATCTTCACGAGTCCGAATCCTAACACAAACAAAAGCCTAGAGTTTAAATTGAGAAGAGTATAAAAGGGGGCATTATCCATCGTATTTTGACCTATGCCCAATTGGCTCTTGGGGATTTCTCGATTATCAAAAAATAATGGAACAATTTGGTGCATGTAGTAACCTCCTATTAATGAGGTGCTCCCAGAGTTTCATAATGTGGAACTAATTCTCTCATTGACTAAGCAAGATTTAAACGAGCACACAACTGAATCAAAGTTCATATCTAGAATTGACACAACGGGGACAAAAAACTTCACTAAAGAGGCATAGGAGAGTTTCTCAGTTGACTTTGGAAATGCACCTATGATCCTAGATTACGAAATGAGTAACATGACTTTTGATCCACAGCGCTACAAGCAAAAAGCTAGTCAAATTGGCATGGCAAGGGTGAATCAAATATGCAAGAAAAAATGATATAGGCCAATTACAATATAACAATAAGAAAGAGGGAATTCAAATGGATTACACTGGTTATGTTGTTGTTGTTGGATTGAAAAGGGAAAGTACAATTACAGTGGTCACTCAAAAAACTTTTTAAAACAAGATACAGAATAGTTTAGCTTAAGGAAAGGATAATAATGTTGTATCCCTTGCATTGCTTGCCCTAAGACTGAAAAACTTTATTAAGAAAACTACAGTTTGTAGAAAGAGTAGATACAAAGAAGGAGAAGAAGGTACTTTCAGTTTCTACAAAACAGCTGATAGAGAGAAAGAAAGATGGAGACCTGCTCAGCACGATTAAGTTTTATAAGATTTAGAGTTTTACCTATTATTAGCCCTCAGAAAATTGACCAAGATTTTATTCAGGAGGTTAAGAAATCAAATTTCTTATTTTGGGACAAAAGCCATCATCGGAGGATGATGCTTCTTTAATAGCTAATTCCAATGACCCAAGGAGGAAAACCTCACACGGGTGTATTCAGGTTCCCACAATTATGAAAAGATTTCCATCTAAAGCAGTAAAGCAGCCACTTTTGAGGTATAGAGATGGTCCAGTGGAACAATAAAATTACCTGTCATAAATAATTACTGTATCAGCAGTTGCAAGGTTTATTCCTAAACCCCCTGCCCTTGTTGAAAGCAGGAAACAAAATCTTGAAGAATTCTTAGCATTAAATCGATCAATTCGGATTTGTCTCTCAGCTCCGCCAACTTTTCCATCAATCCGTTCATATTGCCATTTCTGAAAAATTAACATGCAAGTGTGTCGAACTCCAAATAGTGAAGACAGACATTGAACTAGATTTAAAAAATAATTTAGTGAACTTGTTTGAGACCATACCCTATAATTACAGTAGTCTTCCAGCAAATCAAGCATATGCTGAAATTGAGAATATATAAGAACTCTGTGACCTTGTTCTTTAAGCCTAACCATCATCTTGTCCAGAAGTTGCAATTTTCCAGATGATTCCAGCAGCTGTCTGTCAAATAAAAATAAGCCATAGAGCAGATTTATAAAAGGTCAACAGAAAGAGCACAATGAACTTTCTTAAACTAAGGAACCTTTCATGTTCCCCAGGTCATCAAGAGTCACACTGTTGAGAATTGGCATAACACTTGCAATTTCAATATATGGATAATTCCACTTAAGGGCAACTGACAACATGTAACTCCACTTTGATCCCCCAGGTCAGAAGAAAAAAAGATTTTCTTCTTCCTCAGGTAGCACTTCAGTCATAGTTTTGATGGTATCATAAGGAAATACAAGAATTTTAAATATCACTTCAAGGGAGATTGGGCACATCAGAATCCAGAGAAAGTAAGCGACTGAAAAAATAAAGAGAGAACATTCTGACCTGTGAGAAATATAAAAGAAAAATATTATTGAACGGGGTATCAACATTATTACACCGAGCCCTATTTATAGACAATACATTACAATCCTTATCTAGGTAGGATTCTTTATACTATTTCTATTCCAACACTCCCCCTCAAGCTGGGGCATACAAGTCATAAGTGTCGAGCTTGGTACAAATGTAATTAATATGAGGACCGGCGAGGGACTTGATGAAGATATCTGCAAGTTGATCACTCTATTTCACAAATTTTATAACAATATCTCCTAAGAGTATATTTTCTCTGACAAAGTGACAATCAATCTCAATGTGCTTAGTCCTCTCATTAAATACCAGATTTGATGAGATATGAAGGGCCTCTTGGTTATCACACACAAGTTCCATCTGACTGATTTCTCCAAATTTTAGTTCTCTTAGCAATTGTTTAATTCAAACTAGCTCACAAGTTTTATTTTAGAAAAGGGTAACTTCATATTCACTCCAAAAAGTTAATCATCCAAAAAATGATGAATTGGAAACTTACATTTAATTGTGGATGACAGTACTGATTGATGAAACGCACAATGGAGTTAATGTGAAGCTGGAGGTGTGGAGACAAACTTTGAAGACTAAAGGGTTCAGGTTGAGCAGGACCAAGACAGAGACACAGAGTATGTGGAGTGTAAATTTAGTGAGGCGATGCATGAGGAAGGCGTGGAAGCGAGGCTTGACACACAAAGTACCCCAATAGAGATGGATTCAATGGATTCAAGTACCTTGGATCTATACTCCAGGGGAGTGGGGGCATCGACGAAGATATCACACATCGTATTGGTGCGGCATGGATGAAGAGAAGGCTTGCCTCTGGAATCTTGTGTGATAAAAAGGTATCACTAAAACTCAAAGGTAAGTTCTATAAAGTGGTGGTTAGACTAACATTGTTATATGGGGTGGAGTGTTGGCCAGTCAAAAACTTGCATGTTCAGCAAATGCATGTTGCAGAGATAAGGATGCTGAGTTAGATGTGTGGTCTTACTAGGAGCGATAAGATTAGAAATAGGGATATTTGAAATAAGGTGAGAGAAGAGAGACTGAGATGGTTTAAGTATGTGAATAGGATATATGTGGATGCACCAGTGAGGAGCTGTGAGAGGTTGGTTGTAGAGCGTACGAGAGGGGGCAAGGGTAGACTGAAAAAGTATTGAAGAGAGGTGATTAGACTAGATGTTTGGTGTCTGCCATTATACTAGTTGTATCATTATAGTTCTTGTTTTTGATATCTATCATTATTTAATATTGTTTTAATACTCTATCCTAGTATGTTGTTTATTGTGTTTCGATTATTGCACTACTTCCTTATTGTTGTTGCTCCCCTCTAGTAGACTTGCAATTGTTTCCTTGTGACTTTCTACGTTTTCTTCTTTGTATTCGTGATTGCTGCCTTTGTGTCGATGGTCTTTAAACAACATCTCTACCTCTTAGAGGTAGTGATAAGGTCTATGTACATTCTACCCTCCCAAGTGGAATTTCACTAGGTATGTTGTTGTCGTTGTTGTTGTTTCCTATAAAATCAACAAATTCTACTACCAACCCTATCAGATTTTGTTTACACCAAAAAACAAAAGGCTTATACAAATCTAATCTTATCTAAACTAGTCTTGTGTCCATCAAAACACCTTGAACTCATTTCTTTCCAAAAAGTCCACCATATGCCTGCTGGGATAGTTCTCCATCAGCATTTTTTTCTTCCTTTGTTACCAATACCTTTCCAACTGCTTAGGAGTTCCATCATTGTGTTGGGCATCACCCAGTTAACTCCTACTAAACATAAAAACATGTTACATAGGCTCATAAATGCCTTACAATGAAGGAATAGATGATCATTAACTTTTGCTTCTTGCTCACATACAACACATCTTGAGAAAAACTGCTAGCCCCTTTCTATAAAGCCTCATGAGTTAGGCAGACCTTTCTGCATACCAAGTTACCAACCAGGTAAAACAAGTTTCCTTTGGAGGGAATATAGTCTTTCACAAGTTGTTATAGACATTGCTCAATATTCTGCTTTTGCATCGGATCGAGCAACCACACTATGTTTCATACTCTTCTAGGACACCAAATTACCTCCTACTAAAGCACAATATCTAGATGTAGAACATTTTATCAGAGGATGATCCTAATCAATCGGCGTCTATATGTCCAATGATCTGCTCATGTCCTCGATCCTCGAAGAGTAGTCCTTTACCTGGAGCTGACTTTATATTGCAGAATACAAACAATAACATCCCAATGACTACCTCCAGAAGATAAACTGACTTACAACACTCGCCAGAAAACATATGTCAAGTCTAGTCAATGTGAGATAATTCACCTTTCCAACCCAGACACTTATACCTTCCAGGATCCCTAAGTGGCTCCCCCTATCCTAGCATGAGTTAAGCATACAGATCCATAGGGGTGTCATTGGGTCTACATCCCATCATTCATGCCTCCTCGAGAATGTCTAAGGCATACTTGTGTCGCGAAATAATAATACCTAATCGGTCTAACCAACCTCAATACCTAGAAATACTTCAATCAATCGAGGTACTTACTCTTAGAAATGCGGAAAGAGATGTTGCTTCAAATTAGTTATACCATCCTGATCATTGTTGGTGATAACAATATCATCAACATAAGTAACCAAATAAATACACAAATTTGGTGCAGAATGTCGGTGAAACATAGAGTAATCAACTCCACAACGAGTCATACTGAACTCTTGAATTAATGTGCTGGACTTTCCCAAACCATGCTTTAGGATATTTCAAACCATAGAGTGCCCAGTACGACCGATATACAAAGTTGTTAGACTCCCCCTTGAGCAATAAAACTAGGTGGTTGCTCCATATAAACTTCTTCCTCAAGATCACCGTGGAGAAAAGCATTCCAAATGTCCAATTATAAGAAGGCATTCAGAAAAGTGATTTTCGTCGAGATGTGCTCAGAATGTGGTATTGAGTGTATGGGTCATCTCGAAATCAAGAGACGAGTAAATCTCCACAAGAAAATCGCATAAAATGGCTAGAAAAGGCTCACTTGTTGGTGCACGATCAGATCTCGCTAGAGGTGACAACCTTTTGGGTGGCGCATGGGAGGTCAGTTTGCCGCAGCACTATTTGGGGTTTGGTCACAAGGAGATACTAAACCACTTAGTGGTATTGGATTTCGCATGGTTTTCACACAAAACAGATGAAAGTGGAACTATACATATCAGATTTAAGGAGTCGGCAGAAAGATGCACGATAATGGCTTTCTTTGTCCCGGATCCTTCTCAACTTGGCTCTGATACAATGTGAGAAATATTAAAGAAAAATATTTTATTTAATTGTGTATCTACATTATCATACTGAACTCTATGTACAGACACTATATTAAAATCTTTATCCAAGTAGGATTTTATATACTATTCATATTCTTATTCTAACATGATCCAAAAAGAAATAAGAGAAATAGAACGAGAAAAAATTCATAGTTATCTACTTTCTCAAGTTTAACTTCCACTCATCTTCTCTTCTCCTACAATAAAAGCAGCCACCGGGCACCCCCACCTCTAGGACGACCTTTCACTTTCCTCACCACCCTCATCCCCATCCAACTTTTCCCCTTCCAATCATTTGCCCACCACAACTCCTCATGATCCCCCAACCCTCGATCCTGCATGTCTTTCACCCCTCCCAGACTGCTATCACCCTCTCTAATTTGACAATGTTTTTGAGGTTTGTGAACATCAGCAAAAATTTGTAGCCTCCTTCTACATCTGTCCTTTTATAGTTCAAGGGAGAACCTTCCCCTCCTCCCATATCACCCCTACTCCACTCTCAGCCCTTACTAACAATGCCAAATTCCACTCACCAAGTGTTGCCAAAGGTATCAATGTTCTATTGAAACTTTAAACTTTAATGAAGAAAGACGTAGATGAAGAAAACATATAAAAAGATACAAAAAAGTAACAACTCCCTGTGTTTTATTTTATATGGTACTCTTTCCTTTTTAGACTATTCCAAAAGAATTGATACTTCTGTTAATTTGGAAACTCCTGTACTTTAAACTTCTCATCTTAATAGCATGCTCTTTATATCCATAAAAATGACATGGCATGCTTAAGACACAAGTCTTTGTATGTGCTAAAATTCTTTATTTTTTTAACTACATGTCTAGTCAAACACCTACATATAAAAGGAAATGGAAGAAGTGATACATATACAATAATTATATGGATCAAGGAATTGAAAAGTCGACAATAAATAAGATACATGAAGCAAAAACTATAACAATCAAGTTGGCATGTGCTAGGGACAAAGCATCAGGTCCTGACGGTTACACCATGGCATTTTTCATAGCTTGTTGGGATGTGGTCAACAAAGAAGTAGTTGCAGCAGTATAAAACTTTCATGCTCAGAGTTTTTTTGAAAAAAGTTTCAATGCGACCTTCATAGCGCTGATACCAAAAAAAATTGGGGCAAAGGAGTTGAAGGACTTCAGACCCATAAGCCTTGTAGGAAGCATTTACAAGATCCTATCAAAAATTCTGACCGAAAGGCTCAAGAAAGTAGTCTCCAAGCTGGTGGACATGCTCAGAACAGCCCAAATAAAAGGATGGATAAGAGGTTTCAATGGCAACATGAATGATAGACAGGGCCTGGCCATATCACACTTACAATATGCTGATGACACCCTGATTTTTTGTGATTTTTTGTGATGCAGAGAGCTGCCAACTAAAGTATTTAAGAATCATCTTGATATTGTTCGAAGCCATCTCAGGGTTACACATCAACTGGGGGAAAAGTTTCATTTACCCCGTTAATAAGGTGCCCAACATAAATGCGTTAGCAAATATCCTGGAGGGAAAGATAGGAGAACTTCCCACAGTGTACCTTGGCATGCCCTTGGGGGATAAGAGCAAGTCAAAAGGCATATGGAACAATGTTTTGGAGAAATGTGAGAAGAAGCTAGTGAATTGGAAAAGCAAATATTTGTCTCTAGGTGGAAGAGTTACTCTCATCAACAGTGTGTTGGATGCCATGCCTACATACATGATGTCAGTTTTCCCAATGCCTGCATATGTGATTGACAGAATGGATGGTATCAGGAGAAAAATTTTGTTGCAAGGGAACTGTGATCCTAATGAGCACAAATATCATTTTGTAAAGTGGGATGAAGTCCTTCAAAGCAAAAAAGTAGGGGGTCTGGGGATAACGAACCTAAAATTGCAGAATCGAAGCCTTCTGATGAAATGGCTATGGAGATTTGCATCACAGGAACAAGCATTGTGGAAGGAGACAATCAAGGCTAGGTTTGGAATGGAGGACAAATGGACTACCTACATGCCCACACAACCTTATGGGACTAGAGTATGGAGATCTATCAGAAGTCAGTGGATCAAGTTTGCAAACAACTGTAAAATCAAGGTGGGAAATGGGGGAAAAACCCTATTTTGGGAAGATGTGTGGGCTGGACAAGAAACTTTGAAGAACAAGTATCTTGACTTGTTCAACCTGAGCCTTCAAAAGGTATCCACAATTAGAGAAATGAGAAACAATCAAGGGTGGGATCTCAGGTTTAGGAGACACTTGAACGACTGGGAAATTAACAAAGTGGCTGAACTACTCAATACTCTGGAGCAATACAAAGATTTGACTCCCAATGAGGACAATCTATTTTGGCTACCAGACAAGCAAGGCAGATTTTCAGTTGGTTCAGCTTACAAGAGATCACAGAGAGATTGATCTCTCAGAGTAGTGGCTGGCCCTGGAAGATGATCTGGAAAGTCAGGGTACCCTTCAAGGTTGCATGTTTCACTTGGCTACTAGCCAAACAGGCCACACTCACCCAGGACAACCTTATGAAAAGAGGTCGTCAAATTTGCTCTAGGTGCTCTTTTTGTGAATGTGAGATTGAGACAATAAATCATCTCTTTCTACATTGTAGAGAGACTGTGAAGTTATGGCAGATTTTCATCAATTTAAGAGGCATAAGCTGGACTATGCCAAGGAGCATCAAAGAGGCTCTAGCTTGCTGGAATAGAGATGGGAATCAGTTGGGACACAGGGAGAGATGGAAGATTGTCCCAGCCTGCATTTGGTGGACTATATGGATGGAAAGGAACCAGAGATGTTTCGAAAACAAGAGTTGCTCTCTGCAGAAACTGAAGATGAACTGTCTAGTCCTTTTCTTTTTTTGGTGTAAACACGAATATCCTCACGAAGAAGAGGATATTCCTAGTATTTTAGATTATTTATGAAGCTTAGTAGGGACA
>JAJOOS010036324.1:0-18625 GCA_029582725.1 Solanum chiquidenum | reverse complement strand
TTGAGTATTCAGCGCGGTCTGATTACGTCAACAGATGTGTATCTTAGGACAGACATGCATCACGACTACATGACATCATTATTGCATTTGCATCGCATTTGACTTCATCTTTGTCTGTGGTGTGTGGATTTTACCTTCCCAATATCGCCAGGTGATCGGCGCAGTTATTTCCCTGTCTCAAAGTATGAATCCGTACAATCTCAAACTCAGATATAAGAGTCGCATTCTTCTATAACAACGCGGTCGGGATGACTTTCCGAGACGTTACCCATCTGACATAGACACTTGAGGGCTTCGTTCGAATCTGTCTCGATAATAACCTTCTTCAAATCATAATTCTTTGCCAAAATCAAACTTCCGTGTATTGCCCATAACTCAGTTGTGAGACTCGGCGTGGCTCTCATGCCAAGTCGTCCATAGAACCCACCCAACCATCTTCCCTTCTCATCGCGTGTCACCCCTCCAAACCCGCCAACCCGGAGCTGCCATCAATATTGATCTTGATACATCCCTCGAGCAAAAAATCCCAGCGGATGAAAATAGGTTGTTTATGGATCACCCAATTTTTTGTTAATTGAATTGGACGATATTCAACTTTTGGAATTGGGAAAAAATATGGATTTTGACATGAATGAATTGTCATTGTTTTTGCTGTATGTACGTAAATAAAAATGCACTAGAACTATACTAATGATAAAACTAGTTAAGTATATATAGTGTCCCAATTTGTAATTAGGTAAGTTAGAAAAAGGAAACTAATGCTCCTATTATTTTATTAAGTATAACTTACATAAATTCCATAGTTTTAATATGAAATTACAATATATCCCTCATTAGTTTGTAATTACATTAATCCCTTAAAAAGTAACACAAACCGATACATAATATGTAGCTCGGATACATTAAAGAGTATCTCGGATACATTATAACATAAACCGGATACATAATATGTAGCTCGGATACATTAAAAACTAGCTCGGATACATTGAATACTGGCTCGGATACATTAATATGTAGCTCGGATATATTAAAGAAATAAGAGATTTTAGAGATTTTTAGAAATAGAAGGGGTATTGGAAATAAGGGAAACATAAGACGTGTATTTTAGTAATTTTTCCTTTTATTAATCCTACTAGAAAAAGAAAACCAAGGAAGATTAGGAATGGATTTTTCAATAAGTCTCATATTAGCAATCGGTTCAGAGTTTTCATTTTGTCAACTCTCATGGAGTATTAGTTTCTATTTATTAATTCATCTTATTTTTATCCATTCAAATTCAGTTCAACCTGAATAATTTATAAGATAAAAAATTTGATCATATCATACATATTCAAACACAATACACATTAAGTCTAATGAAATGATCATAGTCTTCTTAGCTATTTCTGTATTCCACTTCATGGAGCTATAGCACTGCATTTTCCAAAAACAAACCAATTAGTAAAATAATAAACTGATCATATTAAGTTAAAATTAGAATAAATGGTAATTTAGCCATGAACTTAATTTACCTTCACTTAATTGACAATTAGAGGTTTCTCATGGGAAATTGAATGGTAATTATGATAACTATAATTTGATCTTTTGAATGTCATCATCTCAGTATTCTTGTAATTCTTCATCTTGAATACTCTAGTTGATGATGAATCTTTTAATCTCCTCAAACAAATATTAATCAAATTAATCAGGATTAGTATATGATTAACCTTACCGGCACGAAAACATTGTCGTCATGAAATAATTTTACTTGTGGAGTTTGAAACTTCATAATAGTAATAGCTATATTTTTAATTTCAGGATTGAAAAAGTAACTAATAAATACTATTTTTTTTATACATAATTGAGTTCACGATCAACACATTTGTGGCTAAGGGTGTAATCTAAAAGGTCCATATATCACAAAAGAAATTAATAAAGGGGATAACAGACAAATTACATTATTGGCTTTGACTGCAAATAATTATCAACATTGATTGTGGTGGGATAGTTCGTGAATCGTGATTCCTTCACCCCTTAACTAGAGGGTTCCTGTTTGGATAAGGCCTTGTAACACACTAATCCAGATTTGGACAGACTCCAACACGAATATTGAATACCGGATCCCACGAGCTAGTGAATCAAAAGTTGGATCTATATTGGATCTCACCCGAATCTCCCCATCTATCCTCCTGAGCAGACCAACTATGTTCAAGAGCAAATTGGCCTTCTTCGTTTTCGACATTTCTATATTTTGAAATAGTTCGCCAATTCAGTGCTTTATTTGTCGAGTCAATCTTCCTGGAGAAGACTTGACAAGGATTTCCAAATGGAAAAAAAAACAGACATGACAATAATTTGTAGAATCAAAAGTGAACAACTATTAAAAGAGGGAGGAAAATATTAGTTTTTGCAATCCACATATTAGGATCACTAGGAATAGAAAGGCTAATGTTGCAAAGTTGAGGTATTTGCTTAGCTCTTTCTTCAATTACTCTAATAGCCAAAGCTTCTTTCTTGAGGCATTCACAAATACTTTGAAGCTTCTCATTATCAAAAGTAGCCATTTTCATTAATCCCTTAACACCATTGCAACAATGGCCACTAATATCACCCTTTCCCATTAAAATTTTTTTGCATGGCAAAAGCTTAACAATGGTATTAGGGGATTGATAATTGCCATTAACACAACCAATTGCAATTATTAGAGCTAAAAACACAAACTCGAAAATTAAAATCAAACGGCCCATTTTGGTAAAAATAATAATAATTATTAGTTGTGATGGAAAGTTCAAGATTTTTGTATTTATATCGTAGAAATCTTAGGTTGATAAAAAAGTGTAACGTAAAAATTAAAGTGAAAAGAGCTTGGATTTTTCAAGTGACCATGCATTTAACTTTTTAAAAATGTGAATTATTGGACTATATGTGTAATAGTAGCATAAAAGATGTGTAATACACTTTAAAATCAAAAGATATTATGATTTTAAAAGAAAGAATAATAGAAAAGAAAAAAATATCACTTAGAAGCTTTTACAAAAAGGATTTATCATATGTTGCTAAGTTATTTTATGGTAAAAGCACACCTAAATTATTAATTTTTTTTGTGAGCTTCATACCTCAATTATCGATTTGTTCTATTTACCTACCTAAATTATGAATTTTTCGCAAATTTTATACCTCAACTATCACTATATTTTATATTAGAACACACCTTGAAGTTGGTTCTCAAGGACCATAATGAAGAAATTTGGGATTAAGTTATAGTCATGTTAATATTTTTGAAGAAAATCTTTATTGATTTGTAACTTAAATTTAAAAGGATAATAAAGCTATGTGTTATAGCCTGTTAAATTATCTTAATAATGCATAAATTAAATCTTCACATCGTTGCCATTAGTATATAAATTAAATCTAAGTTGAACCACATCATTAACCATTCAACTAAAATTCATTATTAGGATCAAGATTAATGATGCTTTTGTAATAAATAAAAAGAGAAAAAGGGGAGAAATAAAGATGTTATAATTAAAATTGAAATTGAAATTCACCAACGGTTCAACACAACCATCATTTTGCAGATGGACATACAGAATTTTTTTAGAACATATGTTTAATCTACTCTTGTTTTGGCGGTGGTGCTAGTACTCGTGGTGGTGGTATTCGTGGTGGAACTTTATGCCAAGTTGGAACAGGATGCCAAGTTGGAACAGGATGCCAAGTTGGAGAATCATGCTCGGATGTTATAAGTCGTCTATCTTTGATTGGTAATCCATGTTTTAGCGCATTAGATACATGCTCTCCTTTATGACTTGCTCTTGGGGGATCATAATCTTCAATGGGGATTAAAGATCTAGAGTGGCCACTTTTGAAACAAACAATTATCAAAACCAAAACAAGAAATGTTGTGAAAGAGATTGAGTAAGGAGCCATTTTTGCTTTAGCCTAATTTGTTTTTAATTGTGAGTGCAAAATCATCATGTTTTTTCTACATTATATAGGTGAAAAGGTGATGAAGCTAATAATTATTTATCAAATCTATAGAAAAACTATCTTAATTGTATTTGTTTTTATTTGGTTAGATTATTTATTATTCTTTACTTGAAAAATATACAGGAAATTTTCATTAATTATATAATCCTAAAACTATTTTGACTGCATTTTAGTGTAGGGAGAATTATACTTTTGGTCCCTTGACTATAGAATAATTTTCCGTATTATATTTGTTTTATTGGTAGACTAATTATTGTTCTTTACTTGAAAAATATATAGGAAAATTTTATTAATTATATAATCTTAAAATCATTTTGACTGCATTTTGGTGTAGGTAGAATTATACTTTTGGTCCCTTGACTAAAGAAAAAAATTCATTATTTTATTTGTTTTATTGGTAAACTAATAATTATTCTTTACCTGAGAAATATGTAGGAAAAATTCATTAATTATATAACCCAAAAACCGTTACAACTGCATTTTAGCGTAGGGAGAATTATAATTTTGGTCCCTTGACTATTTTAAAAAAATTTAAAACACTTTTGAACTTTCAATTAATTAAAGTAATGCACTTTTAATTTTATATCAGTGGCTCTTCACAAATTTATAACAATATCAATTATGACAAATTTCTTTTAGCCTAATTTGCCTTTGTTTTTTGTGGTGAGTGCAAAGCCATCAAGCTATTTTTACATTATATAATTGAAGTAGGAAAATTTTCATCACTCTTTCTTACTTGAGAAATATATAGAAAAACCTCATTAATTATTTAGTCCAAGAGTCATTTCAACTCCATTTTTGTATAGGGATAATTTAAGGTTTGGTTCCTTTAAACATTGTTAAATTTTAATTTTAATTCCAATCCTTTTGTATGTAATTCGTCAGAAAATTATCACAATATCAATCATATCACTTTGGTTTGTTGATATGGAATATTAAATTTGTATTGTTACTCAATACTTGAGGGTAATATAGTTCTAAAATAGTTCAAATATAATATATTTTCTACATAAGGGACCAAAATGCACATTTTTGTTGATTAAAGATTAGATATGCTAAATCATATACCATAAGGACTAAAATCCAAATTCCACAACTAAGGGACTAAAAATGCTATTGTCCCCTTGCATCGAATAGGTCCATTAAGAGAAACGTAGGGACTACCATTAAGAAAAACTTGATTTTATTTTTAAGAAGAATTAATCGAAATAGTCGTTCATTTTGCTGCTTTAACTTAAAAATAGTTGGTGAATGTGTAACATATGTATATATACATGTATAACATGTGTATTGTTATGAATCAGTCTAAGTCCAATGTCGATACTTATAGGGATGTCACACAAGCAACTATTGGGCTGAGAAATAGAATCAGAAGACCTTCACAAAGGTTGATTTGGGATCCAGACCCAATTAACAACTAGTTTAAAAGGACCCTCACTTAGAAAGAACAATTATGTGTATTATGTTCATGCTTTGGCAAAGTCTATATTTCTCATCCTGCTTTCTCTCAGCCTAGTTCCTCGTCTCCTTCTTCAGTCAATCCTAGTTCTTACTTTCACTATACCTACATTTTAGCTTGGGCCTTTACCTTTTGAGTCGTTATGTTTACTTTTTGGAACTGTAATCGAACTTAAGCCTTATTAATGTAGTTGAGAAACTGATTAGTGTCATCATTGGATTTAAGTTTATTACATGAATAAAAGTGTATAATCTAAGTATACTGACTAGATCAAGTAAATAATAAATCTTATCGACTATTTGGTAAAGATTCCGGAAATATATAAACAAATAGGTCTAACCAACAATTAACTCTCCAATTGATGAGTCAACAAAAACCAATTGAATCATTTTTTTTTCCTTCATGCCAAGAAATTAAAGACAATTTTGAAGTCCAAGGTTGTTTTGTTTAATTTAATTTATAATGAAAACAAATACTTTCTATGTCCTTAATTACTTGTCCATTTTTAAATTGTCACACATATTAAGAAAATAATTAATGACATAGTGAGTTTACCATTTTATCCTTATTAATTATGAAGTGAATGAAAAATTCTGCATTTTTCAAAGTAATTAGTCATTTAATTGAGGGTATAATAGGTAAAATAAATTTGTCCTTTCTTGATTTGTCAAAATGAACAAGTAATTAAGGACAACTATAAAAGGAAAAGTGGACAAGTAATTAGGAAAAGAGGGAGGGAGTATATGTAACCAAAGAAATCTTTTTCTTAAATTGCCTAGCAGGTCCAAAAGCTCATTGGGATCTCAGATAAATTAAAAAGGAAAATTTGTCCCAATTTAAGTCTTGAGTTTTCTTAATACATAGTTATTATATTTCCATTGAAGAAGAATTAAACTCCAATATCATTCATGGCTGTAAGTAATGTTTCCTTCTTCAAAATTCTAATATTTTTGTACCTTAATTATCTTATTTTCTCTTGAATATTGTTTTTTGACGTATATATGATAGATGTTAAATCACCTTGTTTTCTTCGTGTATCTACTTTTATATATTTTGAATCTCTTTAGTCATGTTAATACTCATCATGTTTCAATTGTTTGTCTTACCTCCTTTTTAGTTCATATAAAAAAAATACCTTTTTCCTTGTTTGACAACTCTAATTTTAACGTTTCACATTACATGTTTATGTCCACAAGAGGACATTTCAATACTTAGTACATATCTTTAGTTTAAAACCACAGAACTCAGACATCATCTTTACTTTATTAAGTTCCGTGCTAAATCAAAACCAGGTAAACAAATTCGAGTTGACCTCAACTTGCTTAAGATTGAGGCGCTGTTTTATACTTCTTAAGTACTTTTGTTGCATCAGGGATCACATGTTCCTAAATTTGGGAATTGGGATGGCGAAAATGTGCCATACACAGCTTATTTTGATAACGCGCGCAAAAGTAATAATAAAGGAGGTAAAATGATAAATCCAAATGATCCAGAGGAGAATCCAGAGGCTTTTGCATGTTGCGGAGATGAGGATGCTAGCATTAACATTTCTCCTACGAAAACTCCTTTAGTCGAAAAACATCAGTACCATTATGGTCATCGCAGAAATCCTTCTGCAGAGTCGGGCCAAAACAAGAGTATTGGCCCGACTAATTCAAATTCTGGGGATAGTCAGAGCATTTCTGGTTTTTCAGTTAACCGGCCAGCACGACGAAGAAGAATATCTGATGCTAAGAAGAATAAGAACGATCGTGGCAATGGATTCGTTCCACCTAGTCCGAATAGACCGATGAAAAATAGCAGAAATCCATCTGATGATCTTGTAAGTTTCTTATTCTCTTAAAGAAAGTACTTTATGAAATACTCTGCTTTGATGAAGTGATTAATATGTCATAGTGATAGATTTGTGATGGTTAAAATGAGTCGTGGTGGTATCTGAGTCAGCTTGTGTGCACCTTGACTAATTCTACGAGCATTTACTACCTCCCACCAACACAAATATCGAGTAACTTTGTCCACCAAGTCCTGGACAAATGAGAAAAAATCTAGGTCAGTCAACTTCAATCACACTTTGTGTTAAAACGAGTTCTATCTTATGATGTACGAATATATTTTTGGGAGACTAAGTTTATCGTATTTCGTGTATTGCTACCAAAATGAACTTGTTTTGAAAGTAAAAATTTAATCGCATTCTGTGTTTACACTAAATAGAACTGGAACAATATGTCTCTAATTTTCATTTTTTCATATGTATGTATGTTAGTCTTGTTCATCAGCAGCATCAGTACCAAAATTTGGGGCATGGGATGAGAAAGACCCGAAATCCGGAGAAGGATTTACAGTAATTTTCAACAAAGTTAAAGAGGAAAAGCAAATAGCAGCTGCAAAATTCCCTATTGTGCAGCCACAATCAAACATGTCTTCATCACATAATCGCAAAAAAAATGCTAAATCAAAGGTATGTATCCTTTCTTCGACTCGAGCTATAGGTAGTGGTGGATGCAGAGTTACTCTGCATCCACTAGCCTAAAACTCATGAAACGGATCGAATGTACATGGAAAACAGACAGAAGGTGACCACATTCTGCTCTAGCTATAGTGTTGTGGATGCAGAGTAGACTAAAACTCATGAGACAGATGTATATGGAAGTGTTAAAGATATGAGATTGTCACATACTTCAATATGAATAACCTCGTGGACAATGGACAAGATAGTGATCATCGTGTCCTATTTATGAAAAAGGAATTGAAATGGCTTCACATTCATTTGATCCTGTAGTGTCTGAGTCAGCTTTCACGCACCTTGATTACGTATAATCCTTTATTTGTCTGATTTTGCTTTTGTCTATGGTTTGTGCAGGTGTTTTGCTGCCTTTTTTGAAGATCTACATGCTCAAGTTAAAAAGAAACAAAAACATATATTAGTGTTTTGCTTAGAAGGTGCATTGACTAAGTATTTGTATTAATGTTTTCTTGTAGTTGTGGAAAGAACAATTGGTTACATTTAATCCAAATTTTGGTCATAATATGTTAGAATAATTTGAAATATAACGCGAATTATCGTGGTAGGATAGATAAGATCTCTCTGCCTTTAATCGGATGTTTCAGATTCAAATTGTGAAAATGAAAGAAAAACTCTGATAAAAAACGTTTTCTAATTTAATAAGCCTTACACAATGTGAAATCAAATTAGTCTAGCTAATGAGTTTTGAATACCAAATAATTATACCAAAAAAGATAACCTAGTAAAATGTAATTGCACGTTAAGTCGTTATTAATAATAATAATAATTTGAATCTCCAGTGTTACGCTCTTGGCTGTCTCTTCTTTCGGCTAGTTTCACTTTTGAATTTCAAATTTTGAGATTTTATTGGATAAGTTAAGGCATTTTTCAAAGATTCTTTTCAAGTCTCTTCTATTCCAAAATTAATTATTTATAATTTTTTTTTTCAATGATGAATCGACCTAAATGTCCATTTAATAAATTCTGTGACATTATTTGAAAATAATTTAATATTAAATTTCTTATTTTGTAAATAATAAAGAGTTTTATAACAACGAAAATAATATTAAGACAGACAAATGTTATGCAACATATTTACAAGTTTTAAAAGTTTTTTTAAAAAAAATGCATCTATCAACTCAAAAACATCAATAAATGAAACAGATAGTGTATCCAATCGAACTTATCTATAAAAAAGTCGCTTGTTCAAATGTTTTTAGCTAATATAGCAAAATATTAAAATAGAGAATTAAGAGTTTAAAACAACACATATTAGTACATGTTCAAGACGACAAGTTACAAAGGTCTATAATCATATAAATATTATAACATGTTCACAAATTTCAAGACTTATTGATTCTTTTCAAACTTCATGTCAAATTAAAATATCATTTAGTCATAAGAATGAGACTATAAAATTTAGTTTATCCTATAAAAGGAAGAAAAAGAAAAGATAGTAGTATATCCTTACCCCCATCGAGTTAATATTTAAAAAAAATATTGAACAATAAAATTATCTAATAAAATCATTTAACTTTATTTTGTATCAATAAAATCACTTAATTTAAAACTTTTATCTATAAGTTTAATTGGACAAATTAAATTTATTTTTTATGACATGTAAATCATGAATCCAGTAAATCAACAAAATTATAAAATCTATTTATTTTTATGCATATTTTTTCCCTCTTTCTATGCCATCAGTTTGAATAAATCAAGAGAATCGAACAAATTATCCAACAAATTCGATCTCAGATTCAAAAATAATGGATGACTAAAGATTTAAAATTCTAAATATTTTGATGATAAATAGCCGTATAATTTTGCTAGATAATTTCTCATAGTTTAGTAACACCGTCAAGGACCTCGAAAATAGTGTCCGTATCTATTATAAAAAGAGGCCGCAATTTTCAGGGGGTTTTCAAATTTCAAATTACTGAAGAATACTGTTCTTCTTCTCCGTAGAGCAAAAATGGAGATTGTATCAGTTCCGGTTGCTTCGTTTACGAAAGAGGATGAAAAGATCTACCAAAACTGGTTCAATTTCGCCGATTCAGGTGCGATTTTCTGTTCTCGTCTTAAACATTTTTCATCTGTTCTGTTGAGCAACTCTTCGTTTTTGCATTTTTCGATGAAATTACTGAAAAAAAATTCAATCGCTGTGTTTTTTTTTGGCTTCGGTGTGCAGATGGAGATGGTCGTATTACAGGAAATGATGCTATTAAGTTGTTTTCGTTGTCGAATCTGTCGAAGCCTGAACTCAAACAGGTTAGTGTTCTTCTGTGCAATTGCTCTGATTTTTGTCAATTTTTTTGGTTAAATGAAATTTATAATAGTTTGTTTTGAATATTCTGTTGCTTATCGTGTGTCTGTAAGGTGAGATTTGTTTATATATCTGATTTATACATACACTGTAGGCGCGCGCACATAGTGATCGTATATGATTATATGGTCGTTTTTGAACTTCATCATTGTGTTTTGCTTGCGTATTTGTTAATTATCTGTTGATTAGTAATCTGTGTGCAATTGTTTATCGGTTGATTATTTGAATATTCAAATTTATTTAGGAGTCATCCATTTAAGGCCTGAACTCAAGCAGGTAGTGTTTTTCTGTGCAATTGTTCTGATTTTTGTCCCTTTTTTGGTGTAGAAATGAATTTCATGTTTTTTTACTTTGAATACATGGTCTGTTTACCTTCTAAGCCTTTTTGATTGTTTTATAGACATACATACACATAACAAATGCACATATAGAGACATAGATGTACATGTGCATCTTTGAACTTCAGTGTTGTGTTTCTTTTCTTATAGAAGTTATTTATGTGTTCATTAGTAACTTCTGTAGTAATGATTGGTTAATTCAAATTTTATGCAAGTGTCATTTACAGTGCCATCTTTTGATTAACAATATATATACATACCACTACCTTTATTGTCGAAGAAAATTCCCAACCAATGAAAATAGACTGGTCTTGCTATTTTCCAGCATAAAAATCCTTCAGTGTGCAATGAGGTTGAGTGAACCTTGAGGTTCTCTTTTTGTTTTAAAGCAACATTTGGACTGTGTTAGCAGCGTTTGCTTCTCTGTTGACTTGCTAGATATATTACCTTATGTGATAGTGTTAAATCACTAATTTTCAATTTTGTGCATATAGGTTTGGGCAATCGCAGATTCTAAACGACAAGGTTTTCTGGGTTTCAACGAGTTTGTCACTGCAATGCAGGTCATATTTGGCACTAACCTTTTTTTTTCTTTCTATAACTTCTGTCTAAATTGATCAAATAGAAGCTAAATTCATTTTTTCTTCTATTGTAGTTGATCTCCTTGGCACAAGATGGATCTGAACTCAGCTCTGATCTTCTTAAGAGCAAAGGTAATGCTTCTTGATCATTATTTATGATCCATTTGAAGCATTTAGGGTTAGAGAGTCACACGGTTAAATTTTCGCTCAAATAATATTTGAGCCATATTTTACTGTCAATGTGTTAAACAGAGGATGTATTATTATTGAGATATTTCTTAAATGACTATCTTATTTTGAGTGTTCACACGTTCATTATATACTCTTGAAAGGAATTACTGTCTATCTGCTTAATGGGCTACTCAATTTTCATAAAGTAAATTTATAGTGAACATACTTGATATTGCATCAGTTCATCCAAAAAAGATTATGCACATTTCATAGTTTTCCAAGTTTTAGAATGTATTTTGTTTAACATAGTAATCAATTGGCTGTCATGGTGATGAAAACATTTGAGTATTTCATGGTTGACTTAATTCTTGTTTCGTTTTCTCTTGTTGATATTTGTAGCTAATATGGAGCTTTTGAGTCCTCCATCGATGGAAGGCTTGGATGCTTTATTTTCCGTAAGTGCTTTGACAGTTCATCTTTTTCTTGTTGAGAAATGAGAACTATATGCCCTTGGTTATGAATGGTTTCTTTTTTTGCCACACAGAAAACTAGTGGATCGTTGATGAAAAACCTGAGTGGAACAAATGGTCAGTATAAAGTGTTGTTTCACATCAATGATGCTTTTACACAAATAAAAAGAATCATAAGCTGTCTTGGTTAAATTGCCTAACTTGAAAAAGCATACAGGAACTATACAAGTGCGGCCACCGTCACCAATCAACATGTTTTCCAGAAAATCTAGAAAGAAGGTGAGTTCTGATTTCCTTGGGATGTTAATATGAAATCTATCTTAGTTTACACACTCCATATTGGGCATTGTGTTATTTTTTCAAATTTTGTCTCTTTTCTTAGTAACTTGACTAACTCGGAGAACCAAAAGTTCCGCCAAGCCTTGTCCCTCAATGCTGTAGTAGTGTCTTTACTACAAACTGGTCATCTGAATATTTTCTCATTTTTAATTTTGACATTGTTTCGTTTGGATTCTGATTCAGATCCAGCCTTCCCTCACTGCTGTTACATCTGTAACTGATGGTTTGAAGAAACTATACAATGACAAGTTGAAGCCACTAGAACTTACTTACCGCTTTAATGATTTTGCATCTCCTGCTCTGGTGAGTGGATGAAAAACATACTGATTATGTCTTAATAGTAGTATTCTCCGACGACCTTATAGATGTTTAACTTGTATTTCTGAATGCTTACTTTTACTTGTTTTCATAGACGGAGAGTGATTTTGATGCCAAGCCTATGGTCATGCTTTTGGGACAATACTCAACAGGAAAAACCACTTTTATCAAACACTTGCTAAAGTGCAATTATCCAGGTTAGTACTGTCCAATTTATGTACTTTTATTTTCCAGTATTTACCTAATGTTTTTTCATTTCTTCTCTCTTTTGGTTGAAATAGGTGCACATATCGGACCAGAGCCAACAACCGACAGATTTATTGTGGTTACGGTAAATAGGGAATAATAATTTCCTAATGCTCATTGTAGTAATAGTAGTAGTAGTTGTTGTAACACTAATAGTCCTTTACAGTCTTCCCTTTCCAATGAGATTTTCACGGCATTACATCACCGATGCAATTTGATTGTTGTATACTTTGCTTAAGGTACTAGTTTCTCATTTTAGTGCCTTACAGTTATTTTTTGCTCAGTCTGGTCCAGATGAAAGGAGCATTCCTGGCAACACTATTGCTGTTCACGCCGAGATGCCATTCACTGATTTGACAAAGTTTGGTGGAGCATTTTTGTCAAAATTTGAGTGTTCCCAGTTGCCACATTCTGTGAGTCAACATCTAGCAATTTCTTTTACTTTTGTCGTATAAACGAAGGATAATTTAATAATTTGTCTAACTATGTTTATTCCTTAATAGCTCCTTGACCATATTTCATTTGTGGACACTCCCGGAGTTCTATCCGGAGAGAAGCAAAGGACGGAGAGGAGTTACGATTTTACTGGTGTCATTTCATGGTTTGCTGCCAAATGTGACATGATACTCCTCTTGTTCGACCCACATAAACTTGATATTAGTGATGAATTTAAACGAGTTATATCATCTTTGAAAGGCCATGAAGACAAAATCCGTGTTGTATTAAACAAGGCAGATCAAGTTGATACACAACAAGTAAGATATGAGGATTATCAATACACACGTCTTCTCTTTGCTTTTTTCTACTTCACAAAAATGATTTGGCTTGAAGCTAAAAGTTTCTTGGTCTTCTCTTTTTTTTTTAATGGAAGCTTATGAGAGTTTATGGTGCATTAATGTGGTCTCTCGGGAAAGTTTTGAACACACCTGAAGTTGTGCGAGTCTATATAGGGTAAGAGGAAGGTGTTTCTTTCTATAGTTCTCTATGTTTTGAACAAAGTGACTAGATCACTGGAAAAAATGTCAATTGTAAAATAACTGAAGCTAAGTTCATAGCTAACACCTTTTTGTGCATCGTGTCTAATAAGTTCTCACAACTTTTGGTTTTGCAGCTCTTTCAACGATAAACCTGTTAATGAAGAAGCTGTTGGTTCTATGGGAAAGAGTCTTTTCGAGAAAGAACAAGATGACCTTCTTGATGACTTGATAGATATCCCAAAGAAGGCTTGTGACCGTCGAGTAAGATCACCTCTTCTTGTCGATTGACATTTCTATTTGATCAACATTGTATACCAGATAGTTTACGATTTTTAATACAACTTTTGTACTGTTTCAGATCAATGAATTTGTTAAACGTGCAAGAGCCGCTAAGATACATGCCTACATTATGAGCCATCTTAAGAAGGAGATGCCAGCACTGATGGGCAAGTCCAAAACACAACAAAAGCTCATTCAGAATCTTGACAACGAATTCGAAAAGGTCTACTTCTCAACACACTTAAGGGAACTCTTTTGCATTTCAAATATATGCTTAACATTGAATGTACATTTGTGACACAGGTCCAGAAAGCGTTTCGTTTACCAGCAGGCGATTTTCCGAGTGTTGATCATTTTAGGGAAGTTTTGGGTCATTACAACATCACTGATTTCGAAAAATTGAAGCCTAGAATGATTCAAGCTGTGGATGATATGCTCAGCCATGACATTCCTGAGCTTCTGAAGAACTTCAGAAATCCTTATGAATAAAAAGCTCATAATTTTTTAATTTTTTTTTAAGATGAATCAGAATGTTAGTTTTATCTTTGAGGTATTTACTGAAATTTGTGCATTCTTTGCACTGTGGTGAATCCATATTTCATTTACTTCAAAGTTGTGATAAATTGGCAGTTACATTTTTTTGTAATCTGTTATTATTAGTGCTTAATTTTTATATGTCACTGTACTGTCCTTCAATTTTTATGCTAAACTATTCTTAATTTAGGGCGTGTTTGGTTGGTCAAATTTTTTTAGAAATATTATTTTTAGGGAAATTCCTAAAAAAAAGAAAAGGAAAACGACTTCCCAATAAAAGTAAAAAATCAAAATCCCTAAATATGTTTCCTAGAAATTTAATTCACTTAATCAATTTCATTTTCATTATCCCTAAATCTGATTTTTGGACGGTTGTTACTCGTTGTATTGTATTATATTATTAGTTTAAATATAATGTTTGTTTTGATTGTTTTTAAAATTCAATTCCGGCTCCTATCACTTTATTTTGGTAATCAAAATTCGCACACTTTCAACGAATCAGAAGAATAAAAACTACGTGACGTCATACATTTCTATACCACAAAAAAGAAAAATTGATATTTTTTTCTCTGTAAAAAATAAAAATAAAAATTGAAGTGTTTTTGAGCTTATTAGTCAACTATGGATAAAAATTTAGGGAAAAGATTTGAAGGAAAAGTAGCAATTATAACTGCTTCTACACAGGGAATTGGATTTAGTATAGCTGAAAGGCTTGGTTTAGAAGGTGCTTTTGTTGTTATCTCTTCTAGAAAAAAGGTTTGTTTTTGTTTTTTTTTTTTAAAAATAAATTTATTTATTTATTTTATGTTTCTGTGTTATAATAATTAATAATTCTTGGTTGTTTTTCATAATTTCTTGTTAAGTTTGTGAATTCTTCATATGGGTGTTTCTAATTTTGGCTAAAATTTGATGTTTTTTCTGTGTTTTATTGGATATGCAAACATTGGTGTTTCATCATTTACTGTAAAGTTTTTTGTGATTTTTTCATATGGGTGTTTCTAATTTGATCAAAGTTTGTTCCTTTTCTGTGTTTTATTGCATAATTTGATAGTTTCATCATCTATTGTCTTGTTTATGTGAATTCTTTGATCTGTGTGTTTGTAATTTGATCAAAGTTTGATATTTTTTCTGTGTTTTGATTTTCTATCTAAAATGGTTGAAGTAATTTTTGGCTATCGTAAATGATCCTCTTTTTATTTCTATTGTAATTTATGGGCCTTTTAGATCATGGTTTAAAGATCCTTTTGTAGCAAATTGAAAATCTCGTGAGAAAACGTTAGACTACATGAAAATTTTGTAACTTAGACGACAGTCTATAGTTGAAAGAACTTTTGAAATAGAGACAAAATCTAAATGTTGAAACGGATATTTGCACAAATCAACCAAATGGTTGTGTATAAAAATTGAATCTTTGAAGAATTCCATATGTTCGTTGCTTGTTTATGCGTTTGGTGTTTTGACTTGAGGTGTTCTTTTGATCTGTTCGTTTTACAGAAAAATGTGGATGAATCGGTACAAAAACTCCGTGATAGAGGGATTGAAGTTTTTGGAGTAGTATGTCATGTATCAAATGCACAACAAAGGAAGAATTTGGTCGACAAGACCATTCAGGTATGCAAGTTGTGTATTTTATCACTTATTCAATTAATCAAATTCAGAAGTTTGAGTTCAAATGTATGGTATATTATCTACAAGATACTAATGAACTCTTTCTCTCTGTGGTCGATTTGGTATAATCCGAAAGTTCTTGGAACCGAGATATGCAAGTGTATTAATTTGATCGGTGCTTGAATTCTTGACCGGAAAAATTTGCTGGTGAATGAAACTAGTTAGTTTGTGTTCATTTTCTAGTGTGAGAAAAAATAAATAAATTATAAAGGTAATATGGGGGTCAACTTATGAGCATCTCGACTATTCCACCGGATACCTGCTATCTCTCTCACTAGCACAGGTACCAACTAGCTCCGCTCACCAAGGCTTAGACAAATGGAAAGAAATATCATAGACAAGTAAACCATTTAGTTAGACTAGCAAACTCTTTTTGTGTAAAGTGAATACCCGGAGATGCTTTTTCATTGCTCTCCGCTCATGAGTTTCTCAGGCGAGTCTAACCGTTTCATCATATTAGAGTGGTTGTTGTTCACTCTCTTAAAAATGGCTTCTCTCGTTGTTGGCTAGAAATGGACCATTTGAGGAATCATTTCGATAAGCCAGCGTCAGTGTCTTAATAGGCATTTTCAGACCCTAGAAATTCTGAAAACAAGAACCATGACTAGTAAATTTCCAGAAAGCATGATAAATTTGTTTTCACTCATTTTAATCTTCTTAATTATTGATGAAGCACCTACTAAATTTTCAATAAAAAGAGTGTGAGACGCTATAGTACTTGAAAGGCACGGTGAACCCTCAAAGACATTTGTGGATCGGTTGATATTAATCATATTTGAATCTGACTTGTATGATAATACAGTTGCTCTGCAGAAGTTCTATTCCAATTTCGCTAATTGGAACTTGTCATTTTCCAGAAATACGGGAAATTAGATGTCATTGTGTCAAATGCTGCTGTAAATCCTACCGTGGCTACAATATTAGAAACTAAAGAACAAGCCCTTGACAAGCTATGGGACATCAACGTGAAAGCCACTATATTATTACTTCAAGTAAGTTTAAGTCATTTGATATGAATAAATTCTTAAGAGAAAAATGTTCAATATTCATCTATGCCTGTAGAAATGTTGAGGAAATTAGAGGATGCTAAGATGTTCTTTCTATCACATGTTTCGATTTATTCTATATTCCGTTGTCCCAATATTACTTTTAATTGTTCTTGGCGTTGTGCATAATATTTACTCTTTGAAACACTTATAGGATGCAGCTCCTTACCTTCAGAAGGGTTCCTCGGTTGTTATAATTTCGTCTATTGCTGCTTATAAACCACCTGCTTCCATGGGAATGTATGGCGTAACAAAAACAGCTCTTCTTGGACTGACCAAGGTACTTATCGTGGCATTATTAGCATATTAAGTTACGATACAAATGGCTTTTTTCCAGGGAATTATTTAAAATTTCTGTCCCCGTTAGCCTAAAAGAAAAAACTCATCCAACTACTTTTAAAGGCGAAATTTAGTCCACCACGCTAACGGGGACAAAATTTAAAGAGTGGCCTCAGAAAAATCCATACAGTGAAGGTTCTTGAATTCTTTTTAGTTTCCTTCTAATTTTTTGTGCCATTTCAGGCTCTCGCTGCTGAAATGGCTCCTAATACTCGTGTGAACTGTGTCGCACCAGGTTTTGTACCCACACATTTCGCCAAGTTCATCACAGGGGATGCTAATTTGGTAAGTTTGCATTACTGTTAGATGTCTTATCTCTCGTTGGTTAAAATATCTGATCGCGAGTTCACAGTTTATTAAATGGACGCTTATTGTTTTATAGAGGAGAGAACTTGAGGCTAAGACATTACTCAGTAGGCTCGGAACAACACAAGACATGGCTGCAGCTACTGCCTATCTTGCTTCAGACGATGCAGCTTATGTAACCGGAGAAACTCTTGTAGTTGCCGGTGGAATGCAGTCTAGACTGTAGCATTTTCGTTGTACTTCCTCCCGTCTTTTTTAATCTCTTATCGCGTCTCCATAAGACGACATTACTATGATGTTAAGAAACTTTTTTCTGATGGTAGTGTTTAAAAGTACACACCTAAATACAAAGGGTACAGTGTGACCAGAGCATTGTCTCGCTTATTTGTCTATAATATTAGTCGTGGTATTACTCTTATAGTTTCCTGTCCTTTGACTTTGGTTATTGTCTATGGGCTTTTTACGCTTCTTGTTTCTTATTTGGAAACTTACATAAATATACTATAAATAAAAAATATTTACCATTTATAGCAATAACATTTTTTTTTCACTTGATCACTTTTAATACATTTATAATACAGTGTTAATACATATTACAAAGAACAATTTATTATTCACATATAATACAAATTTTATTGATGGATAATACATTTATCACACATTTTAATACACTTATAATACAATGTGTCAACTTCTTACCAAACAAGCATAATATATTTTTAAAAACAGTTATAATACATATATATTGCATACTTAATT
>JAJOOS010036323.1:0-13542 GCA_029582725.1 Solanum chiquidenum | reverse complement strand
CTAATGCAATAAACATTATAATATTAAAAGGATCATGAACATAGTAACTCATTAATGAGTCAATATGCAGTAACTTGCTTAAATTAACCAAAAACTTGTAAAAAAACTAAATTGAATCATTAACTTCATTAAATAATTATTAAATATAATATAATTGCCATTATCTCTGGCCACAATCTTTCCAAACAACAATCACTAAACGACATTCCAACAAGGAGGATATTATTATACTAATGTATACCCCTATCTTAGCAATTACTACTTACAATAAGAATTAGACTTGAGGTTTACCTGAAGCACGAACTATTTTTCTTGCGACGCCAATTGTGCCTCTGCGCCTCTCTCGTACAATTCTTTTCTTTTCCTCTCAAATTGTGGACTAAAATGTTAAACCCTATTAATATATTTTAATATTTTAGATTTGATCCATTATTATTAAAAATAATCAAATTACCCGTAAATTACTTAACTATAGTTAAACGAATATTTAAAATTTCCAAAAATGACCTTCCAGGTCATTACACTGATCTTAACACATCCACGATGGCTAACAAAAGTCTTCACTCTTGGACTTGTTGATTCTGTCTATTTCATTAATATGTAAGTCAAACGCATGCTTAAAAGATTTTGACTGCTAACTTATGGCTATGTGATCAGTCATATTCTCTATTGGGTATATCACATAAATATACTATATTAAAAAAATATTTACCATCTATGACAATATAATTTTTTTAACTTAATAAAATAATTTTTTGGAATTGAAGATGTTGTACGATTTATCTTCGCTTGGCTTCCTCCTCTTCTTTTTTTATTCTTCTTCTTCTTTGTCTCTTTCTCCGTCATTTTTTTTTCTTCTTTTCATTCTTTTTCTTCTTTTTAAAAATTTTCATTTAATTAACTATCCTCAAATTAATATTTGCTCATATTTCACTATCTTTACTCAAGAACATGACGAGAAGAGGAACAAAATTAAAAGACTAAAAATTTGTATAGAAATATGTTCTGAAACAGAAATTTCAAATCTCTAAAATTATAGCAGCAAGAGTTCACCATTGATAATCATTATAAAGCTTCAAATTTTGGATTCATTATTTCAATTTTACGAATTTGTGATTAGTTTAGATAGGTTGTTCCTACAAATAATTGAAAATGATGTTTGTAGTTTATATCTCAATTTTAAGAGGGTTTGGTTAAGTTTAAAATTGGTAACACACTTATACTACATTTATAATACATTCACATTACATTTTTAATACATATTGCAAATATCACTCATGTTCTTAGTGATACAAACAAAATAATTTATAAGACACATATAATACATGTTTTATTCAAGAATAATACAAGTTTAATTCAGTTTATCTTGTCTTTCGTTAGTTACGTTTTTTATTTATTCTTAATTTTCTCTTCTAATTCAACTTTAATACTGTGTAATACACTTTTAATGCAAATTTAAATCATTTTGTAGTTTATTATTTGTTACTATTAGATTACTTGTTTAATTTACTTTATAGACCATTGTCTGGTGTGTCATCGGTTACATTTTTTATTCATGCTTAATTCTCTCTTCTAATTCAACTTTAATATTTGTGTAATACACTTTTAATACAAGTTAATTCATTTTTCAGTTTATTGGTTAATTTGTTACGATTGAATTACTTGTTTAATTCATTATTGATACAAGTTTTATTCAGTTTACAGATCACAAAATGCTCTTTCATATGCTACATTTTGCATTCATGTTTAATTCACTTCTAATTCAACTTTAATATGTGTATAATATATTTTTAATTCAAGTTTAATTTATTTGGCAGTTTATTATGTTTCTTCATTTGTTACGATCAGATTACTTGTCTAATTCATTATTGATATAAATTTTATTCAGTCTATGAATCATTGACTGCTCTTTTGTTTGCTACATTTGCATTCATATTTATTTTTCTTCTAATTCAATTTTAATTCAAATTTAATTCATTTTGTAGTTTATTGGTGATGCGTAGAAATAAAACATGACTAATCTAGTCATGCTGATTTACTTCAATTTATAAGACATGTATAATATATGTTTATTCACTAACAATATATTTATAATACATTTTGCAGACTTCACTCTCTTTTTAGTGATCCCAATCAAATGGTTTATAATACACTTATAATACATGCATAAAACATTTTTAATGCATATTGCAGACATCATTCCAATTTAGTACAATCTTTAAAAACAACATATATAGTAACTTTTAGGGGCTTATTTTTTTATAAGAGCTACATATTCGTTAATGTTTATTTCGATCCATATCATTTCTTGTACCACATTAAATATTGAAGGATCAACAACTTAAATACCATTATAGTGGTTGACAACATAATTTACAGGGACATATAGAGAAAGAATGAGCTCAAGATTTTCTTCTTCCTTTAGAGACATAACAAATTGAATTTGTGGATCTTTCAATTGTAGCTTTAAAATATTGATACCTTGCACAGAGAGAATAAAAAAGGAGAGAGAGAAAAAGGAGAAAGAGGCGAGAGAGAAACATAAATCAAATAAATACATAATATTGATATATATTGCTATAAATGGTAATAATTAAAGAGTATACTTAAAATAAGTAATTATTTTTTAAAAGGGATCCACCCAAGTAATTAATCCTTCTCTATATTTTTATTTTCTTTTAAATATTTTATTTCACATCAAAAATTGAAAGGGAATTCAATTAAAGTAATGACATAATATATAATCGTGCTTTTTAACTTTGCGTTAACTAACATTTATATCCACTAATTTTGAATGTGCATAAATAATCACTTAAACTTATATAAAATTGATCCAGTAGACACGCACGTCTTATATGAGGAAACCATGTAGGACAACAAGTAAGACGTGAATTGTCATGTAGGATGCGTGTGTCTATTGGTTCAACTCTATACAAGTTTATGTGTCTTCTTGTATACACTCAAAATTAAACAACATACATATCAGTTAAAGTCAAGTTAAAAGACATTTTTATGTAGTTTATATATGGGAGAAATGATGACAACCAGAAAGGGTTTTCAAAACTCACTGCCAATTTTTTCATTAAAAGAACTGCGACAGGCAAAGACAGCAAACACACTCGTCTATAACAGGGAAGGCCAACTTTGCCACAAATCATCAATTAATTTGTCACATATCTTCACACAAATAATCGAACAGATTTATTGTTTCACTTTTTTTAGTCAGTATACACAGATTATACACATTCATACATATATTATATATGAATTATACATATATTATACCTCCGTCAACTATTTTTAGTTTGGTGAACAACTAGTTAAGTTAATGCTTCAATTTGGTGGTTGTCACCCTTGAATTTGGTCCTAGGTAATTCACATGACCACATAAATAGGATCTTCCGTACAATATATTCAGTTTTTTCAACTACCAGATACCTTTTCCCTTAGCAGAAACTTCACTAGAAATTGAAACACGAATATCACATGGGAAATATATAAATTTTGCTTACCTACTAAAACATAATATCTATATCTTAATTCCCCAAAATGCCCTCTACAACACATTAATTAGTATAAAAAGAGTGTCTTTTATCTCTCTAGGGAAGTCATATTAGCCATGTCTTTGATATGGGAAGTAGTAGTTGTAGTTACTATTGTGTATGTGTTGTATGAGTTGCTAAATAAACATTATAAGAAAAAGTTACCTCCAGGTCCAAGAGGGCTTCCCATTCTTGGACATCTTCATTTGTTAGGGAAAAACCCTCACCATGATTTTCAAAACTTAGCCAAGAAACATGGTCCAATTATGTATATGAGACTAGGACTTGTACCTACAATCATTGTCTCGTCTACTGATGTAGCCGAGAAGATCCTCAAGACGTATGATCATATCTTTGCTAATAAGCCTCATAACGAGGCAGCTCATTATTTGGCGTATGGACAGAAGAATATTATATTTGCAAAGTATGGACCATACTGGAGAAATATGCGTAAATTGTGCACTCAACATCTTTTGACTAATCAAAAGATCAATTCATTTCAATCCTTGAGAAGACAACAAGTTGAGCTTATGATCAAATCACTTCAAAATGAAGGTCGTGTTGTTGTTGATCTTAGTGAAAAAGTCGCGTCCTTGAATGCTAACATGACTTGTTTGATGGTGTTTGGAAAGAAGTATATGGATCAAGATTTCGATAAGAGGGGATTTAAAGCTGTACTTCAAGAAGTTGTTCATTTAGCTGCAATAACTAATCTTGGAGATTTTTTCCCCTTTCTTGGTGTAATTGATCTCCAAGGACTCACACACCGACTCAAGGATCTTTCAAAGGTGTTTGATGAGTTTCTTGAGAAGATTATCAATGAACATGTCGAGTCTCATGATCATGATGAACATCAATCCAAAGACTTTGTGGACACGATGTTGGAATTTATGCAATCAGGAAAAGCGGAATTTCAGTTTAATCGTATCCATATAAAAGCTGTCCTCTTTGTATGTTATTTCATCCTTCTGATTATACTATAAGGTCATTGTAATGATTAAATTTGTTCGTACTAAATTCCCCTGTTTCCTTTTTCTATAACAGGACATGATTGTTGCAGCAATTGACACTTCAGCAACATCGATAGATTGGATACTAACAGAGCTTCTTAGACACCCTCATGTGATGAAGAAACTACAAAACGAGTTAGAACAAGTCGTAGGACTTGAAAGACTGGTAAAAGAGTCCGACTTGGAGAATTTGAAGTACTTAGACATGGTTGTAAAAGAGGGAATGAGGCTGCATTCTGTAGTGCCAGTAACGCAACGTGAGGCCATGGAAGATTGTGTAGTTGATGGCTTCAACATACGAAAGGGATCACGAATCATGATAAATCATTATGCAATTCAGAGGGATCCAAATGTTTGGTCCGAGCCTGAGAAGTTTTTGCCTGAGAGGTTTGTTGGGAGCAGTGTAGATGTTCGTGGACGTGACTTCCAACTTTTACCATTTAACTCTGGCAGAAGAAGTTGCCCTGCAATACAATTGGGGATTATCATTGTCCGCCTTGTCGTGGCGCAATTGGTGCATTGCTTTGATTGGGAGCTTCCAAATGATATGCAGCCTTGTGATTTGGACCTTGAGGAGCACTTTGGGATAGTAACATCCAAAGAAAAACATTTAATGGCTATTCCTACTTATAGACTAAATGAACAATAAAAATACAAATTTTCATTTAGATATCAGAATTGTATTTTTGAAAGTTTCTACATGGGGTTCTACTTTTATGATTTGTGTATGCTTCACCTGTAATGATAGGGTCGTATCTCTACCTCCACAGGGTAGTGATAACGTGTGTGTATATTCTACCCTCTCCAGACCCCACTTTATGGAATTTCACTGGTATGTTGCTGTTGTAATAATACATATTACATTTTCTGGTTAGTCCTCTAATCTCCAAAGGATATGTTCCTGCAATCTAGCTTTAATTATCTTCATTATACTTATTCAGACTGACATAATTTGGACTAATTTTATTTGATCTATTTTGTTGAATGGTATATAAAAGTTGTTATCCAAATCATCATTGAACAACCATCACCAGTTGTGAACGATAGATAGTACATGTCCATGTAGAGATATCTCCAACCTGGAGTGGGGGATGAGGTTTGCGGTCGGAGCATGGATGGCATAAAAAGGGGAGATGGGAGTTAATTGATAGAGGGAGGTTGTTGTTCATTAGAGGTCTTGGAGTGTCTCATGGAGTTCCTCCTTTAGTGGGATAAAAAGGGAAATCTTTGCTGATTTGGATAACAACTTTATTAATTAATAAATGAGGATCCTTCTATCGTTCACAACTCTATGTGGTGATGGTTGTTCAAAACCCGACCTGACCTTCCTTGTACATGTAGTGTCAAAAGGGATGAGGCTAGAAACAGAGACCTACAACTACCAGATATGGTTATCGACGGTCCTCCAGCCACCCTTCAGTTACAACTCCTTTTTTACCACTACCCCACTTGGGAGAACCCTCTGTTTCGGTCAGATTATGAACCACAAAAAATTTCTCGTTTCAACCTTTCTTCTTCCCACCCCTATGAGTGCTCAGCAGAATTCATCACAGTAGTTCACACAACTACGGAGGAGAGTTTGAGCGCAACAATAGAGCATCTTCCTACCTTCTAGGACTGTACCCCACTCCCCAAGAGTCCCAAAACAGGAGGAAAATCTAGACTTACAAGAAATAGGAAGTATTCTAGAACTAATGAGGGAAACTCTAATCGATCTAATAGTTCTAAGGGAAATGATCTTCAAAGAAAAATTCGTAAAACTATGCATCCTTATCTTCCCTCTAACCTTAATAAAAAGTTATGTAGATATAAGGCCTCCAGTCACTCCAAAAATAGGTAGTGATTGAACCCAACCTTGAGGAATGGGAACCCCTCGAGGCAATCTCCACCACCAGTCCCACCCATAATGATCAGATCAATGAACGTCATAATATAGAATTGTAGAGGTGGTAACGAAATTTCAAAGCCATTTTAGACAGGCATATGCATGCCACCATAGAAATCAAGATGCAAGACCACCAAAGCCTCCTCAATAATTTTCCTTTTAATATGATGATCCAGGTCCCTGCTAGTGGGACGACACCATTTTGGAACTTGATGACATTGCAACAAATGATCAAAAAAATTCATGCAATGGTTAAGGTATGTACTACTGATAAATATTGTTTTCTTAGTGTCATTTATGCAAGTACATACCAATACTCTCATAAAATTCTGTGGGAAAATAAAAAACACATATGATGGTGACTAACTACTAGGGGAGATTTTAACGAACTACTAAGCAACTATGATAAAGCGGGTGGTAAGCCCATAAATAATTCTTGCACCAATGACTTTTGGGAAGTTATCAACCGTTGCGAAATAATTGATTTGGGTTTTGAAGAAAGTAAATATACATGGTTAAATAAATGCTACAAAAATAGATCGAGCCTTATCTATGAAAGGTTACTTTGATGGAGCATTTTCAAGACTCAAGGCATATTCAGAGATATAAAAGAAGACTTGGTATGAAACATACTCATTTTAGATCATGCTCCTTTATTATTTTCTTGTGGAGACAATTCTCAGAACTTCCCTAAACCTTTCAGACTTTTAAAGTTCTGGACTGAACATAATACTTTTCTAGAGGTAGTTAAAGCACATTGGGTTTCAGATAAAACCAATGACATCTTTATTAATTTGAAACAGAAGATGAGAAGAGTTAAAACTGCCCTACCTAGTTGGAGCAGAGCTTGTTATGAAGACATATTTAAACAACTCACTATCAGAGAAGAGATTGTCAGTATTAAGGAAGAGTTATTTGAAGAATTCCCAACCGAAGATAACAGAACAATGTTACAACATGCTCAAGCAGAAATGAAGAAATACTTACATTATGAGAAGAATTTTAGAGGCAAAAGGTGGGGATTAGATGGTTCTTAGAAGGTGATAAGAATACTAGGTTTTTTCATATTAATGGCATAAGGAAGAAATTACAGATTAAGAGGATTCAAAATTCAGAAGGGGAGTGGCTGGAAGGAGATCAGTTAGCAACACAAGCAATTAACTATTACCAAAAATAATTCTCCCAAGAGGATAATTCTGTGGAGGCTCATGTGTTTAGAAATATTTCAGACATGGTAACACAAGAAGATAATTTTTTCCTAAATGCCATGCCCACAGAAGTGGAAGTGAAGAAAGTAGTTTCTGAGCTGGATGGAGATAGTGCCAGTAGCCTAGATGGCCTCTCAAGAAGCTTTTACCAATCTTGTGGGGAGATTGTAGGGAATGATGCTATCAAAGTGGTAAAATAATTCTATAATGGTCATACTCTTCCTAAGTTTATAACTCACACTATTCTTGTATTGCTACAAAAAAAGAGATAGTGAATAATTTTTCTGTAATGACACTCATTCAGTAATTTCTTGAATAGGGTCATTTCCCGAATCATGCATTATACTTGAAGTTATTCTGCCATCACTAATTTCTAAGAATCAATGTGGCTTTGTGAAAGGCAGAAATATCATAGAGAATGTGCTCTTGGCTCAGGAAATTATCACTGATATTAGAAAAAAAGGTAAGCCTACTAATGTAGCTATAAAGCTAAATATGAAAAAAGCTTATGATAGAGTGTCATGACAACTCCTCATTGAAGTACTACGGAAGAAGGGATTTTCATAAGTATTCCTAGATAAAATCTGGAGGTTGTTATCTAATAATTAGTACTTTGTCCATCTGAATGGACAATCATATGGTTTTTTTCATTCAACCAGAGGAGTAAAGTAAGGTGATCCTTTGTCCCCTGCTTTATTTATCTTATCAGCAGAAGTGTTATCTAGGTCTTTGAATGCTCTATTTGAAGATAAATCCTTCAGAGGGTTTGGAATGCTAAAGTGGAGTTCTGACCTAAACCACTTAACATATGCTAATAATACCCTAATATTTGTGTCTGCTGATCAGTATTCTTTGAAGTTAGTGATGAATACCTTAAATGAGTTGTCACGACCCGAGCCTACACTATGGACGTGCCCGGCACTCGAGAACCATTGCTGGCCCTCAAACGAACCCTCATCCTGGCTGACTACAAGCAGAAGACTAACTCAAGCATACATAAGCATCAAATTGAAAGAAACGTTTAAAAACAATTTATTGAATCTCAAAACTTTGCTAAATATACTTAATATGAAACATAAATTTTAAATAAAATATCTGAAACTGAAAGACTCTCCAAAACTGTCTATCTATGAAGCCTCTAATATATATACGTGTCGGGACAAGACCCACGACTCCTAAAAAACTATCACTAATAACTCACAAAACTAGAGTGTAGAGTGATCTCAACGAAGTGCATGTTGATAATCCTTAATGCTTGTATCTGCATCATAAAAGGATGCAGGTCGAATGACATTAGTACATGGAATGTACGAGTATGTAATATGATTGGGTAAACAAAATAACTGTTCTGATAAGACTACAATAGATAAACTCAACTGAATGTAAAGGATTAAAGGAATGAAATCATTTAAAACCTTACAAAAACACTTACTCATCTCTGAACCTCAACATAATAAGTGATATAATAAAAATACACTTTTAAATCTATTTGGGAGATTCTTTAACCGACAACCATCACTATGAGTTATGTGATGACACATCGTCTCGCCCACGCTGCCAGAACTGTCGTATACCTTGCTGGAGTATAAAACATCCTCAACTAAGTGGATCCACTAAGCTATGCTTAAAAAGCAATAAGTAATCATCCAAAAAATTATGACCCTTTACCCACGTTGGCATACATGGTTTATGAGGATTTTGAGTTGTCTGAACTCATCCCCATATCGGTGCTCAATACTACTCCCAATAATATATATAACTCATGCTCATATATTTAAAACATAACTCTTCCTCTTTTTTGAGATAATTGCTCAAACTACCCTCTTAAAAGAGGTAACGACTCTTTATATATCTTTTGAACTCATAACTCATTTAGAAATCAAAGTTTCTCTTTTATCAATGTAAAAACTGATACCTTTGGGAATACTTAGTTCCCTTATACTCTTACACAATTCATACTTGAAAACTCTTTCTCAAAAATATATCAAAATCATATTTTAATATGATCATTGATGAATTGGGAAGTCATACTGCATAAACATTGATGGTATATCTATATACCATACTGCTCATACATTGATGGCATACTCAATTGTCATACTAATCATGTTTTAGAAACTCTTTTTTCAAAACTCATCTTTACTTTCTCAAAACTCAGTTTAAGAACTCAAGTGTTGGCTTTAAAAAGCTTTTCAAAATTTATAACTCAAATCATAGGGTTCATATGGAATTATTGACATGAACGACTCAACTCAGGGATCTTAATAGCAATAAGGAAACTCAGTACTCATAACTTAAGACTCAAGGACTCAAGAACTCAAAACTCATCACTCAACGATATTTCTCCTCTAAAAAGTACTCAATTCATAGGGTTCATGCTGAAATATAAACATGAACGAATCAACTCAAGATCTTTAATGTATAACATATAACAATTCAATAGTTAAGAATAGAATTTAAAAAAAGAATGAGGAACTCAAGAACTCAAATCAACTTATCTCAAGAATACTCAAATCTAGGGATAGAATCCTAGATTACTCTTCTACTGATTTGAAAGTAGATGTAGGGCGTGAGGACGAACTAGTCCAACACTATGATAGCCTTACATACTTGGAAGAACAAGGTTCTTGAAGAGTCTTGAAGAAGAACTCGATTAGAAGCCTTGAAACTCTAGCTTGAAGGTAAAAAATCAAGAAAAGCTTTCTTGAGATTCTTGAATTAGTTTTTTGAAATCTCTATTGCCAATATTTATGATTTTCATTAGTTATTCATAATTGTATGGATGAATTTGAGTTTGAAAGAATGGAATTCTTTAAGAAAAACTTACCTTGAAGATGAATCTTGAAAATATGGAAAGAATCTTGAAAAATATTGAAAGAATCTTGAATGGAGTCTGCTACTTTGATTTTTCCTTAGGGTTTTGTCTTAGAGTTTGAGAGAGAGAAGAGAATGATGGATTAAAATATGGAAATAGGATTGTTTAGGACTTTATAGGAGTTAAGAAATCCATTTTTAAGGGTTTCCTAGTGGTATAAGGAGAAGAAAATTACCTTATTTAGAATTTTCCCGCGGCTAAAACGAAACTGCACTACTCCAGTTGCTAAAATGGTCATAACTTTTTACTCAAAAATTGGATTGACGCAAAATTGGTGGCGTTGGAAAGAGGATTCAAATACCTTTAATTTGATAGGTTATGGGTCACGTAACTCTTTATATTCTAAAATATATGGTCTTTCTAAGTTGACCTAAGTAAAATCTTATGTGAAAAACTTAATCGGTAAGGAAACTTTAACTCTAATTTGTGCTAGGAGTTTCTAGTGACATTAACTGATATCCAAAATCATTTCCACACTAAAAAATTTACGTTAACACCTAAAAAAAATTAAGAGTCACTCAGTACGACCTTATACGCAATTCAAGAATGGTTTGGGCTTAACTTTGAAATTTTTGGGGTGTTACAATATCTCACTCTTGGGATTATTCGTCCTCGAATGATGGTTAAACTGAGGATGGAAGGAAATGAGTTACTCTTACTATCTTTCTGACTTTTGAACTTACCTACTAACCTTCAATCAAACTTGAGCCCATATGAAGAAACATCTAATGCATAATGCATTCATCCACATGTTAACAACACCACATTCAAGCTTATAACCTTAACCACTCCATAGACTCCTACTAACCCACTTTATAAGAACTTTTCATCCTCTCATCATCTCTACCAACTGAATTTTCATGCATTACCACCAGGAAGCTGACTTAGTACTTATTGTAAAACCATATCTCCTTCTTCCTCCACATTCATAACCTTAGATGGAATAAACACACCATCACTATCACAATAAGAAATAACAATCATTTCCTCCATCATCACACAACTACTATCAACAACACCACTCTCCAAAACTAAAAAGGAGTACTTAAAGGACTTTAGGGTGAAAGATCATAAGCACGATTCACTCGAGAATTCTGATATAACAATATGCATGGTATAACATTATGTTTCTATCCATTGAGAGTAAATCATGAACTTGTGAGACTGAACATACTATGAGACATGAATACTTATATGAATAGGTTCATATCATGCGGCTGATATCCACAACTTTATGGATTAAGCTCGAGGTTAATGGACTAAAGTCTTTTCCCTTCATTTTGGAAATTGGCCATAGATATGAATCTCTCTGACGTGTATGAGCATAGGTCATAGACACAATTCTGTTATTAGGAATATCCACAAGATGTTGTAATAACTTCGCTTGAGGAATATGCAAGATTATGAACGGATTGATATATCTCTAAAACTCTTTCTGAAGACATCACTATCTCATCCTCAATACTTAGCTTGATTTCTCATCTTATCATCTCCCCCTTAGGTTTGGAGTTGATACTTTAAAGCCATGGATTTATTCTCATCATCTCCAAACTAATCTACATTCCATTTACTCTAATACTCGGGAAAGGCTTATCTCATGGCTACTGAACTCTCCATAAGCAAGTACTAAAACTCCTTCTAAGATGCTTCTATTAACCTCTTCTTAATGGATTATAAGGTTGCTTCATCTAGCTCTTAAGGGAAGAAAATTCATGCTTACCTCAGCCTATTACACATTAATAACTCAATTATACTATCTAGGCACACATGAAAAATAATCATTAACTTAATTAGAACCTTATCTAGCTACATATGATCTCGGATACACCTCTTAATTATCTTGTTAATCTAATGACTTAGCCACACTTCATTGCTCTCATCTAAAAGTAAGAATCTCATACTTGTACCACTCACACTTGTAAAAGGTAACACCTTAATTTCTTACCTACTTTATATCAAATCTACCAGATCAGATCTCAAGACTAACATTATCACCCTCATGTTGTCATTCATTTGATCACAACGCTCATCTCAAATTCAAGCTTAATGTTTATCACTAAACCCGAATATTAATATGATTACTCACTTGCCATACCAACTTACAACTACTAGATAAAATTTTAGGAACACTCGCTCACTAAAACCTCATGACAAGTGGTCAATCTTTATCTCTGTCTACATACTTACGAATTATCGTCACATTTCCTTTCACAACTTAAGTACCATTTACCCATTTGCTATACATCATTGCCTAATTAGTTCTATAACCCTCTGAATATCATGGGGTTCCCCCTTCAAAATCATAGGCCTATCTTAGATCTATCACCTCATGAGTACTCTGCTTTTGTATTCAACACCTACACTTAGTCTTGATTAATACAATGGTGCATTGACTTAAACTCCCTTCTAGTTAAAGTATACTCTAACTCATCATAACTCGCAACTATTTCTCTACCTCATATCCTGAACTCTATACAAGATTATTATTCCTTAATCTACTCATAAAGGAAAACTCCCTTTAATGAACTACTGGGTGCATGACTATAACAACATAGTTTGTCTCATCACTGTCTCTCTTTCTTATATTACTATACCTCTGCATGTTTTCTTCTAACTCTGGGCACTTCTACTACTGGCTTATAAAATTGCAACACATACTTTCTTTCGAGTGAAAATACAACCCAAGCTCTAAGACACTTCCTCATAAGGGTCTCAACTGAAACAAGGTTTAGAGAACATAGTATGGGAGTACACCTCGCTTTTAGCACGAACGCATGATTCATATGAATAAGAGTGCATTCTTTTGAATGTCAACACTTAAGCTCACTCATGGGCTTCTCTTAAGCCCCTCTGTAGTCTCATGACTTTCTCAAGACGTTTGCTGAGAGTAACTCTGTAACGACTCGAAAAATGATAGAGTGAAACTAGAGCCTCATATGTGAGTTTGGAGTCGAGAACTTAATGAAATGATTATATTTGAAATGACCCAAAAAGTTCTTAAAAATGTGCTTCGGAAGTTACC
>JAJOOS010036322.1:0-13526 GCA_029582725.1 Solanum chiquidenum | reverse complement strand
TAAATATTTGCTATTGATAATATTCTTCCATATTCTCTGTGGGATCGACCCCGACTCATAGTTGGGTAAATATATTGCATACGATCGTTTATATTTCTTTTCAAGAAGTATATTTGAACGTTATCAATATTTCAGAACATAAGTTCTTAATCTTTTAAAAATACTTGGCGAAAGAAAGATTACCCTGAGTGGTGTAAGCCAATTCATTCTCCAATATCTACAATAGAGATTCTTCTTGTTGAACAAACGATTGAGGGTCCTCCATAATTCATGAGCTGACTTACACCTTATAATATGATCAAATAAACTAGAGGAAATTGACCTCTTCAAGACGAACTCCACCTTAGTATTAACTTGCTTCCACTTCTTATATATGATATTACTATTTGATTCGTCGGCAGGAGGACATGCGTCAATCCCATTAACAACATCCCACAAATTCTCTCCCACAAGGTACGATTACATATATATCTTTCATACCTTGTAATTGGACTGATTCAATAATTTCATTCATAGTCCATTAACACGATCGCTCATATCCATCTATACAAATTAGTTGAATGTATCACCAACCTGATCTTGAAAAATAAAACTCAGAAGCCAACATATGGTTATGATTCTGATACCAAGTAGAGAATAACAGAAGAAAAGTAGAATCGAAAAACCTTCTGCTAGCCCAAAATCGTTAGCTAAGATCGAAAGTGTCATGACCCAGACCGTCGTGATTGACACCCACACTAACTCTCCGATGGGAGAACCACTACTACAATCAAACCCAAGAAACTAAACCAAAACTAAGGCATTTAAGTTACAAAAGCAAGTTAAATACTAAGAAAATAAATAGAGTAATTCTCATAAACTTTAACAAAAGTCTAACAATAATAAACTAACAATGCAGAAGTAATAACCAAGAACCTGAAAGTCAATGTACCAAAACATCTAAAGTTCAACAAGTCTAAATAAGAAGGGATGCAACCCCAACTAATGCACAAATAACTAATATAACTATCTAAGTCTGGAATGTGGACATAGACGAAAGGAGAACTCATGGCAGCCGGAAGAATTGGCTCACCCTTGAATTCGAACGACGATCACTGATCTTCTAAGCGAGGTCTGTCCATAGCCGCCGGAAAATGCCTTGTACTCAACAAAAATAAGAGCAGGTGCAATATTAGTACACAACCACAGTGTACTGGTAGGATCACACGACTATCCTACTAAGTGCAACATAAGCAAGTCAATACAACATTATAAACATGCAAAATACCAAACATATACAATATCATCAACATTTATGAACAACGAACAACTTCACATTTCTCAAAATACATAATTATGACAAGTCATTGGTCCTCTCATGGAACCCAAACCCAAACAGTTAGCATAGCGGAACGTGGTACCCGATCCAATGATTATGTCGACCGATCCCATAATTATGTCGAAACATGGCAACTGATCCATTAAACACACCACAATCACAATCACAATCACAATCACAATCACAATCACAATCACAATCACAAGTATATCCTCAAGATCATACATTTAAGTCATGATTTCATGGTAACCATCATTCATCTATCTCATTCACAACAAGTGTGATCAATCATGCAATATTCATATACATACATGTATCATAATGAAGCAAGAACAAGCATACATCACACAATCATAGAATCACAACCATCACCTACCTCGAGGCTCGAAACAAGCTTAAAACCCTAAGAAATTTGATCCTTACCTTTTCGGATTCATTCCGCTTGTTCTTGGTCTACAAACAATCAAAATAACACAGGAATCAATAAACAATCACTAATTACCCAGATTACTAACAATTCTAATAACCCTAGATCATACACATGACCCCAAGTATCCAAAATAGGGTTGTTTCCACCATAGATTCTAGATCAAAACCCTTCCCCATTGTTAACTACCCATTCTATTATGTTCTACGGATCAAAAAATGGATTCGGGGAGTGAAATACTTACTTTTAGCCTCAAGAATGGTGGAAAGTTGTTAGGAGTCGCCTGGGGTTCGTTCCTTAGCTCTAAAAATTGAAAAGTGCAGAATGAGGTCGTTTAGGGTTTTATTTACGACCTTAAGTCGCGTCGAACACGCCACATCGGCCTTCATCCCGCTTCAGCGGCATCGCTAGAGAGGCCAAAACCCCCGCCAAGGCTGCTTGCACGAACCAATGAGCTATTTTAAAGATATCCAAAATCCCATTTCACAACACACCTCTAACCCATGACGCTCTCATAAAATACCCTTCACACTAAGATTGATTCCTGGAGTTCTACTTGCCCGAATTCAATTCCGTAAAGTCGTATGGATTCCTTAACAAGTTATCTAACCACCTATATAACCAGAATTATAAATAAATTATCTGATTGCTAATAGATTTCCCTACACCTTAAAGACTTCGATTTCGTCTAAATCTGGATTAGGTTGAGAAAATCCAAATACTACGAAAAAGTTTTTCGGCCCCAAATTTCCCCCCGTTGGCTTCTCTTTAATGACGGAACCCGATCATTATGATATACATCAATTTACCCATCACTCATCCCCGAGTGACAACTTAGGAAAAATAGGCTAAGGAAGGAATGAAGTAGTACCTGATTCGATGAATGATTGGGGATACTTGTCTCGCATGTCCCTCTCGGCCTCCCAAGAAGCTTCCTCAACTGGACGATGCTTCCATTGAAATTTCATGGACTTAATCTCTTTGGTCCTCAACTTGCGCACATCACGATCAATAATTGCAATCGATTTCTCCTCATATTGGAGGTTTTTGTCTAACACAATTGAGTTCCATTTAATGATATAATCTCCGTCACCATGATACCTCTTCAACATGGACACATAAAATACCGGGTGAACACCCGATAGATTAGGGGGTAAGGCCAATCTATACGCTATCGGTCCTACACATTGAAGAACCTCAAAGGGACCAATGTATCTAGGATTTAACTTACCTTTCTTACCAAATCTCATCACCCCTTTTATGGGTGATACCTTAAGAAGAACATTTTCACCGGTTTGAAATGCCATGTCTCTTACCTTATGATCCACATACTTCTTCTGTCTACTCTGGGCTGCTAAAAGCTTAGTTTGAATACTCTTCACCTTATCTTGAGCATCCTTTACTAAATCAACCCCCAAAGGTTTCACATCTCCAGCCTCGAACCATCCTATGGGTGATCTACATCCCCTCTCATAGAGTGCCTCAAATGGTGTCATATCTATGCTGTAGTGATAACTATTATTATAGGAGAATTCACACAAAGCTATGAACTTATCCCAATGCCCTCCAAAATCAATCGCACATGCTCTCAACATGTCTTCTAACACTTAAATAGTCCTCTCTGACTGCTCGTATGTCTATGTATGGAAGGCTATACTAAAAGTGAGTTGGGTGCCCAATTCATCATGTAATTTCCTTCAAAACTTGGATGTGAATTGGGTACCACGGTCTGAGATGATAGAGAGGGGCACCCCATGCAACCTCACTATATCTTTCACATACACCTTAGTCAATTGTTCAGCATTATAATCTATTCTTACCGGAATAAAATGGGCTGACTTAGTCAATCTATCAACCACTACCCAAATAGAATCAAACTTCCCCAAAGTCTTGGGAAGACCTACCACAAAATCCATAGCTATCATTTCCCACTTCCATTCCGAAATTGGCATTCTTTGAAGCAAACCTGCAAGCCTTTGATGTCCATACTTCACTTGTTGACAATTCTGACACTTAGCCACAAACTCCGCTATATCCTTCTTCATGCCCGGCCACCAATAAATTCACTTCAAATCTCGATACATCTTGATCACACCCGGATGAATAGAATATCGCGAACCATGAGACTCTGCCAACAATTTCTTAATCAAGCCATCTACTTTAAGAACACATATTGTCCCTTTAAAATTGAGCATACCATCCACATCAAGAGTGGTTTCTTGTTCCTTACCATTCACAGTCTTCTTCCTAAGCTCCTCCAAATTCTCATCCTCAAATTGTTTGGCTTTGATCTCCTCAATGAACGTGGCACTTACTTTAATACTAGCTAACACCCCACCTCTTTTTGAGATGCCCAACTACACGAACTTAGATTTTAAGGTCTGAATTTCCTTGGCTAAGGGTCGCTTGGATACACTTAAGTAAGCTAAACTACCCATACTCACTGTTTTTCAACTCAAAGCATCTGCCACCACATTAACCTTGCCCGGATGGTATTGAATGGTCACATCATAATCCTTGAGTAACTCCATCCACCTTTGTTGTCTCAAATTCAGATCCTTTTGAGTGAATACATGCTGCAAACTACGATGATCAGTAAACACTTCACACCTAACCCTATGGAGGTAATGCCGCTAGATCTTAAGAGCAAACACTACCGCTGTCAACTCTAAATCATGCATTAGATAATTCCTCTCATGCACCTTTAACTGACGCGAGACATAAGCTATAACATTCTTATCCTGCATCAATACAGAACCCAAACCAAAATGTGAAGCATCACAATAAACAATAAAATCTTTACCTTCCACCGGTAATGCTAGGATAGGTGCGGTGGTCAAGAGAGTCTTGAGCTTTTGAAATCTCTCCTCACATTTTTCAGTCCATTCAAAGGGTACCTCTTTTTTTGTCAAACTTGTCAAGTGAGTGGCAATGGAAGCAGACTTCTTCACAAATCGATGATAGTAGCTAGCGAGCCCCACAAAACTCCTAACTTTCGTCACAGAGCTAGGCAAAACCCAATTCTTAACCACCTCAATCTTTTGAGGATCTACCATTACTCATTCTTTTGAAACTACATGTCCTAAAAATGCAACCGAAGTCAACCAAAATTCACACTTAGAAAATTTTGCTCATCACTTTTGCTTCCCAAGAACACCCAAAACAATACGAAGATGGTTCGCATGATCTTCCTCACTTTTCGAATAGACCAAGATATCATTAATAAAGAATATGACGAACGAATCAAGAAATGGCTTGAACACCCCATTCATTAAACTCATAAAAACTGTAAACGCATTAGTTAAACCAAAAGACATAACCAAAAACTCACAGTTCCCATAGCGGGTTCTAAACGTCGTCTTGGTCACATCCTCTGGCCTAATTTTTAAATGATGGTAGCCAGACCTTAGATCAAACTTAGAGAAACCTGATGCACCTTGCAATTGGTCAAAAAGATCATCTATTCGAGGCAAAGGATACTTGTCTCGAATAGTGACCCTATTTAATTACCGGTAATCTATACACATTCTCATACTACCATCATTTTTCTTAATAAACAAAACTGGAGCACCCCATGGGGAAGAACTAGGACGGATAAATCTCTTATCAAGAAGCTCTTGGATTTGAGCCTTAAGCTCTCTTAATTCCACCGGAGACATGCAATATGGAGGGATGAAAATGGGACTAGTACCAGGCTCTAAATCAATAATAAAATGTATATCTCTATTCGGAGGCATACCAGACAAGTCATTAGGAAGCAGTTCTCTAAATTCTGACACAACAAAATTTGACCCAATGGATGGAGCCTCAATCTCAACATTCCTAATATGAGCCAAATAAGCCAAACAACCCTGCCCTATCAATTTCTTAGCCCGAATAGAGGATATGATCTTAGTTTGCTTAGGTTTGTACACCCCTTCCCATTCTAATTTTTCCTTTCTCGAAATTTCTAGAGTTACAGACTTAGTATTACAATTAAGCACCGCATAATAGGGGGACAACCAAGTCATGCCTAAGATTATATCAAAATCAGACATATACAAAATCGCCAAATCAGCCCAGGTCTGAAAACCCATAAACAAAATAGGACAAGCATGATAGACATGGGTGGCTATGACTGACTCTCCAACTGAGGTAGAAACATGGATAGGTGCATCAAGTATATCACAAATCATATCAAACTTTGAGGCAAATCGCACGGATGCATAAGAATAAGTAGAACCCGGATCAAATAACACATTAGCCATCCGGTCACAAACAAGAATAGTAACTATGATCACTGTGTCAGACGCCTCTACCTCATTCTTGCCCGAAAATGCATAACATTGAGCCCTATCATCTTGACGAGCCACTTCTTTGCCTGGTTTCACGTTACCCCTGTTTGCATTACCATTTCCTCTACCTCCACGACCTCACTGATTACCTCCACGCCCACTTTTTGGACGTCCTCTACCATTATTACCATTCCCCGCGGGTACCACTGCTCTAGACTGATGCTGCGCAGAATCTAACACACGACAATCTCTCCTCATATGCCTAGGTTCACCATAGTTGTAACATGTACGATCAAAAGATGGCCAGCTGCCCGCTGAAGGGGCGACTTCCTGGCTATCCTGAATCGAATTATAAGGTGGAGTTCCCAAGTAATTACCTGTAGAGGCGGGCATAGCGGACTGAATTGGCTTGGCTGCGAGCGTTGGCCTTTCAGACCCCTTGGAATAATTAAGAACCTTGAAAGTTACCTGAGTTCTTGGCCCTTTTTCCCCATGCCTTAGCTTGACCGTCTCACCTCACCCCTCCACTTTCGTAACATAGTCTGTTACCTCATTAAAGCTCCTCCCTGCACAAGTCATATGAACAGATAATACTTGCAACTCAGAATTTAGTCCCGTAATAAATAACCGGATCCTCTCCTCCTCAGTAGTCTCCAATTGAGTAGCATATCTAGACAAAACATGGAACTTGGTCTTATAAGCAGCCACAGACATACCACCTTGTTCCAAAGCCATAAATTCATCTTTCTTACGATCTCTCAAAGTCCTAGGCCCATACTTTTCTAGAAACAGAGCATGGAATTGGGTCCAAGTAAGTGGAGGTAAAGTTGAAGATCTACATTCCATATAAGCTCTCCACCATTATTTAGCCTCACCTTGAAGTTGAAAGGACACAAACTCAACCCCATGTTGATGGATAATTCCCAACTTATGAAGACTCTCATAGAAATTTAAGATGAACTCATAAGCATCCTCATTCTCAGAACCAAGAAACACAGGAGACTTTAGCTTCAAATACTTAGTCAATATTTCATGCTCATTACCAGTCATTACCAGTCATAACAGAACATAACAAAGGATGCAAGAAAGCATCATTACCTTCAGTCCGACCCACCTTGGGCGCAGTGCTAGCAACATGAGGATTAGTAGGAGCTTGAGTTGCTTGAGCAGAAGGAAGCACTCTAGGACCAACCAACCCCTTCAAGAATGACATGATCTGTCGAGCTAACACTGGGTTTATGGGGGGAACATCGGTAGTCTCAGCCTGCACCTCTTCCTCTTGTCCCACGTCCTCAACATTCTCAATATCAACATTCTCCTCTTCAATCTCTTCATGATGTGCATGAGGGTTTTCATTCACATTAGCATTCTCAACAGGAGATCCATTCCCAGCAGGTGCTACTCTTCCACAGTCTCTACCCCTAGCTCTTCCTCTACCCTTGCCTCAACCGCGACCTCTCGCTGCAGATTCCTCAACTGGAGCATTGACGGGAGCTACAGGCCTGGCGCCGTTGTATCAAGTATTAACCAAATGCGGACAGAAAAGTGAAGGAGGTTAGATACCAATTTGAATCGACAGATACCAATTGGAATCAAGTTATAGCACGAAAGGAGACAAGAGAAAATAGAAAGATTTCCTAAAGTCCTATAGCCTCTCCAAGAAAAGTAAAGGCGTCCCGTACCGTTTTGCGAGAGTCTACTAGACTCGTTTTTGTACATCGAGATCAACAAACCTAGGCTCTGATATCAACTTTGTCACGACCCAGACCGTCGTGATTGATACCCATACTAACTCTCCGGTGAGAGAACCACTACTACAACCAAATCCAAGCAACTAAATCAAAACTAAGACATTTAAGTTACAGAACCAAGTTAAATACTAAGAAATAAATAGAGTTCCAATAAACTCTAACAAAAGTCTAACAATAATAAACTAACAATGCAGAAGTAATAACCTAGAACCTGAAAGTCAATGTACCAAAACATCTAAAGTTCAACAAGTCTAAACACGAAGGGATGCAACCCCAACTAGTGCACTAATAACATATAGAACTGTCTAAGTCCGAAATGTGGACATAGACGAAAGGAGAACTCATGGCAGCCGGAAGAATTGGCTCACCCTTGAATTCGAACGACGATCACTGATCTTCTAAGCAAGGTTTGTCCATAGCCGCCGGAAAATGCCTTGTACTCAACAAAAATAAGAGCAAGTGCAGTATTAGTACACCACCACAGTGTACTGGTAGGATCACGCGGCTAGCCCACTAAGTACAACATAAGCAAGTCAATACAATATTATAAACATGCAAAATACCAAACATATACAATATCATCAACATTCATGAACAATGAACAACTTCACATTTCTCAAAATACAAAATTATGACAGGTCATTAGTCTTCTCATAAAACCCAAACCCAAACAGTTAGCATACCAAAACTTGGTACCCGATCCAATGATTATGCCGAGACGTGGCAATCGATCCTATAATTATGTTGGAATATGGCAACCGATTGAAGTTAGTTATGTCGGAACGTGGCAATTACCGATCCATTCAACACACCAGAATCACAATCACAAGTATAACATCAAAATCATATATTTAAGTCATGATTTCATGGTAACCATCATTCATCTATCTCATTACAACAAGTGTGATAAACAATGCAACATTCATATACATACATGTATCATAATGAAGCAAAAACAAGCATACATCACACAATCATAGAATCACAACTATCACCTACCTCGAAACAAGCTTGAAACCCTAAGAAACTTGATCCTTCCCTTTTGGGATTCGTTATGCTTGTTCTTGGTCTACAAACAATCATAATAACACGGAAAACAATAAACAATCACTAATTACTTGGATTACTAACAATTCTAACAACCCTAGATTATACCCATGATCCCAAGTATCTAAAATAGGGTTGTTTCCACCATAGATTCTAGACCAAAACCCTCCCCCATTGATAATTACCCATTCTATCACGTTTTACAGATCGAAAAATGGATTCGGGGAGTGAAAAACTTACTTTTAGCCTCAAGAATGGTGGAAAGTTGTTAGGAGTCGCCTGGGGTTCGTTCTTTAGCTCTAAAAATTGAAAAGTGTAGAATAAGGTTGTTTAGGAGTTTATTTACGACATTAAGTCGCGTCGAACCCGCCACATCGGCCCTCATCCTGCTTCAGCGACCCCGCCAGAGCGACCAAAAGCCCCGCCAAGGCGGCTTGCACAAACCAGTGAGGTATATTAAAGAATTCCAAAATCCCCATTTCATAACATACCTCTAACCCACGACACTCAGAAAATACCCTTCACTCTAAGATAGATTCCGAGAGTTCTACTCACCCGAATTTAATTTCATAAAGTGGTACGAATTCCTTAAAAAGTTATCTAACCACTCATGTACCCAAAATTATAAATAAATCACCCGATTTCTACCAGATTTCCTAAATCATAAAGACTCCGATTTCGTCCAAATCTGGACTAGGTTGGGAAAATCCAAATAGTACGAAAAAGTTTTTCGGCCCCAAATTTTCCTCCGTTGATTTCTTTATATCGACGAAAATCAGTCATTACAGAAAGATTCAACTAAAGAAGAGGAAGCTAGAAGGAGGATGTGTATTTTGGATAAGAGAAATTTGTTATGGAAGAAACACTTTTATTTGGGTTATTCTTGGGTTGCGTACAAATGTATAAGACCGTCCCATATTTATACTTATCTATGGATGGTTCTAGATACTACATAATCTAGACTATTCTATGATTTATAACAATATCTAATTCTCTAAAATCTACAAAAACAATCTAGATACTTTTATCTCTTAACTATTAAATAAAAATCTAGAACTTTTAGACATATCTTAAGATAAATATCCAAGATACTACAATAGGGTCATTCTAGAAACTTTTCTAAAAATTTAAGATTTTTGTAATTCCAAAAAAACAACTTTATTATTTCACAATCCTTAATTAAAAATTGTCTAAGAAAATTATTCTTTCAAAAATTTAATATATTTTTATATTAATTTTCTTATAGGTAGTTCGATTGATCAAGTCACATTGCATTTTTTTTTTTGATTCTTTTAATTTCTGTTTTACAGTCTTTCTGTCACGACCCAGACCGTCATGATTGACATCCACACTAACCCTCCGGTGGGAGAACCATTACTAGTGCCCAACTAAGTAACTTAACGAAAAACTAAGCATTTAAAGATACGGAAGCAGGTTTAAATGACTAAATAACATGGAGTTCCCATAAACTCTGAAAGCTTAAATAAGCAACTAAACATAACTATTGCGAATATTCAATCCCTAGAATCTAAAAGTCAATGTACCAAAGCTCTACTAAACGACAAGTCTTAGAAAAGGGGTGCAACCCCAAATCTAACATAAGTAAAAGTCTAACTAAGCAGTTTGAGTCTGAAAATAATGGACTAAACAACTCAAGGATCAATGGCAACCTCGAAGAACTTGCTCACCCTTAAATATGGTCTTCGATCAATGATCCCTTAATTGAGGTCTATATGTAGCCACCTGAAGATGTACTGTACTTCACGAAGAACGAGCAAGTGCAGTATCAGTACATAATCACAGTGCACTGGTAGGATCACGTGGCTACTCCAGTAAGAGAAATACCGACAGGTAATTACAACACAGTAAACACACATATACAGAATACATAGTTCAATTAACGTTTCAGGAGCAATATACAATTCCCCAATATCAATGACATGTAGACATGAACATAATAATCACAAGTTATTCTCTCATGGAACCCACACCCAAACTGTTAGTGTGTTAGAACGTGAGATCTGATCCAATGTACGTGTCGGAATATGATACCCGGTCCAATATGTGTGTCGAACCGTGATACCCGATCCAATGTATGTGTCAGAACGGGACACCCGATCCAATGTTTGTGTCGGAACGTGACACCCGATCCAATGTATGTGTCAGAACGGGACACCCGATCCAATGTTTGTGTCGGAACGTGACACCCGATCCAATCAACATAACCACGCCATAATGAATAGTACATATAGTCACATGATCAAATAACAATTCATGACATATAGTTGTTCGAACATAATCATATCATTAGATTCGATTCACATTTCATTATCCACATACACGCATGCATACAATGAAGTAATTAACCGACATATATCATAGAAACCCATCTCTTACCTCGAAACCAAGCATGAATCCTCCTAAGACACTTGAGCCTTCCCTTTCCGGATTCTTTTCGCTTGTTATTAGTCTAAAATAGTTAAATAATGCAATGATCAATAAACAAGGCATAATTTGCTTGGATAATAATCAAACTATCAATCCAAGGCCAAACCCAAGATCTCAATACTCAATTAGGGCTTTTTCCACCATCAACTTCAGGCCAAAATCATCCCCTAATGATAATTACTCAAGATTCTAAGTTCTAAGAATCGAATTACGGATTAGGGGAGTAATTATCTTACCTTTAGCGCTAGAAATTGTGGAAAATTGTCAAGAACTGCTCTGGTTCGTATCCTAGCTCTCAAGAATGAAGTTTTGCAGAAAATAACGATTTTGGCATTTTTCCCCGACTTAAGTCGCGACTGTCCCGCTACAGCGGGACCCAACCCGCCACAACGGCCCCGCCCTGGGGGAACTAACCCCGCCCCGATGGCTTCTACGGAGATAGAAAGTCAGAATTTTAGTTCCAAGCTCCCATTTCGCAACACGCCTTCAACCCTTGACGTTCAGAAACTACCATTTCACGTCAAGATCTGTTTCAGGAGTTTTACTCGTCCTAATTTGATCTGTAAAGTCGTACATGCTCCTTAACGCCTTAGCTATCCACTCATGTTATCAAATTCATAATTAAATCCCTTATTCATTACCAGATTTCCCTAGATCTTACCAGACTCAAATTTCGTCCAAATCTGGACTAGACAAGAAATTTCCAAGTCACTACTCAAAAGTTTTCTGGCCCCAATTCTTTCTCCATTGGCTTTTCCATAACCATAGAAATAGGTCGTTACAATAGATATCAATTTACCCATCACTCGTCCCCGAGTGATAAACTAGGAAAAAATTGGCTAAGGTAAGAGTAGAGTAGTACCTGAATCGCTAAACAACTAGATATTTGTTTTGCATGTCCTTCTCGATTTCTCAAGTAGCTTTCTCAACTGAATGATGCTTCCATTGAACTTTCACAGAATTAATCTCATTGGTCCTCAGCTTACGGACATCACGATCAAGAATTACAATTAGTTTCTCCTCATACTGAAGGTCCTTGCTTAACAAAACTGAGTTCCACTTTATGATATAATCTCCGTCACCATGATATTTCTTTAACATGGACACATAAAACATTGGATGGACCCCAGATAGGCTAGGCGGTAAAGCCAACCTATAAGACACTGGCCCTACACAGTCAAGAATCTCAAATGGCCTAATGTAGCGAGGACTAAGCTTGCCCTTCTTGCCGAATCTCATCACCCCTTTCATGGGTGACACTTTTAGAAGAACTTGCTCACCAACCTAAAATGTCATGTCCCTTACCTTACGGTCTGCATACTTTTTCTGTCGACTCTGGGATGCTAGAAGCTTAGCTTGGATGCTCCTCACCTTATCATAAGCATCTTTCACCAAATCAACCACAAAAGGTTTCACATCTCCAGTCTCAAACCACTGTATGGGTGATCTACATCCCCTCCCATAAAGGGCCTCAAACGTTGCCATGTCTATGCTGGAGTGGTAACTGTTATTATAGGAGAACTCACACAAAGGTAGAAACTTATCCCAATGCCTTTCAATGTCAATCACGCATGCCCTCAATATGTCCTCTAACACTTGGATAGTTCTCTCTGATTGCCCGTCCGTCTATGGATGGAACGTTGTCCTAAAAGTGAGTTGAATGCCCAACTTCTCATGCAATTTTCCCTAAAATTTGGATGTAAATTGCGGACCACGGTCCGAGATGATAGATAGGGGCACCCCATGCTGCATCACTATCTCCTTCACATACACCTTAGCCAACTGCTACACATTATAGTCTACTACGACTGGAATGAAGTGGGCCAACTTAGTCAGTCTATCAACTACCACCCAAATGAAATCAAACTTCCCCAAGCTCTTGGGAAGACCAACCACAAAGTCCATAGCTATCATTTCCCACTTCCATTCCGGATTTGGCATTCGCTAAAGAAAACTTGTAAGCCTTTGGTGCTTATACTTTACTTACTAACAGTTTTTGCACATAGCCACAAACTCAGCTGTCTTTCTTCATGCTAGGCCACCAATAAAGTCGTTTCAAGTCTCGTTACATCTTGGTCACACCCGGATGAATGGAATACCGCGAACCATGGGATTCTATCAATGATACGCTCAAATTACACCTCCTTACAGAAGCATAAGCGATCGTTATCACGTACAGAACCCAACTTGTAGGTTGGGGTCGATCCCACGAGGAAAATGGTTTAGACTTTACTTTAACTCACAATTATATTCGATTAGTC
>JAJOOS010036321.1:0-16047 GCA_029582725.1 Solanum chiquidenum | reverse complement strand
CCCATCAAATTCATTCACAAGAATTGAATTCACAGAATACATTAATGGTGAGATCCAGTAACCCCAGATCCACCATTTCTTCACATCATCTGTAGCATTATGAAATATAGAAAATAAATAAAGGTATGAAATGATTGAACAAGAAAAAGATTTTTTGCGAACATAATAAAACATACTTCTCGAGAGGACAAATCCAGACAATGCAAATTGCAAAACCAGTGCGAATGCTCCAAATGTGGTAGCGACTCCCATTGTTCTCCCTGCTGCGCCAATGAATCTGAACAATCCCGATGCCATCTGGTGTACTAGTACGAGAAGCAAGAATTGTTTGAACAATCTGCAAAGCCATAGTCCCTTAATAATCATGAAATTATATGAAGGTCATAAAATTATTACTCTACACTGTATTTTTTCTTCCCTTACCTTGAAACATTTGGATCAAATCCCATGACATAATATGTAAGAAATGTCCAAATACCAACTTCAATAAATGTTATTGGGATTTTGAGGATCCATGTGGGAAGGGCATAAGCCCATGAAGGATAAAAAAGAAGGTCCCTTTGCTTGAAGTAGACTGGAAGCTTTAAAATCGTCAGGTTGATCTCAGCCATTCCATTAAACATAATCACAACGACTACGAAAAAGAGAGCACCAGCATACATCCCTCCATCATCCATATTATCTCGGGGCATCTCAGTACGGAAAAAGACGGACATCATTATAAATGCCATTACCATGAGCTGAGAAAACAGAACAGAAACAAGGAGAATTAACAATTGGCATATGGTTATGAAATGGAAAACACTTATATATTTCTAATAGACTAAGTAGTAAGTACCTGAAAGAGCTTAAATATGTAAACAAATGAGTTCCTCTTCATTAGTAGGAATTCTCGGTCAGCGCAGACCTTCAACATTTGTTTCGTCCCTATACCATACTTCTTAGTAGACAAAGCAGCAGGGTGGCTTTTGGTCTTGTCGTAAGGAATTGTAAGCTCATCGGCGAGTTTATTTCCAACATGGGAAGACTGATATGCCTCGGCAAATTCTTTTGATGTGATAAACCTATAAGGTTCATCCTTCTTAGCCCAATATTGTTGTTGATCCTTCTTTGATGTTACCTGCAAGCAATAATTTAAAACTTCACTCTTGTATGTCTAAGACATCGTAAGCTACATAACAGTTTCGTATATCTAACAGATTAAGCATATATGGCGGTAACACATTTCAACATAGTATCATAATAGATGAAGGTCATTGGTTAAGTTCATCATTACTCATGAAAAAGAACATAATACTGCGCTCTCCCTAACAGTTTAAACTGTTATGTTTTATTGTAAGACATACCTCTTGCAAGAAATCTGCCACACCTTTCCTCTCGGGGCATTTGAATCCCATGGATTCAAAGAAGTCAAGAACATCTTCCCGAGGGCCCTGATAGACAATGCGTGCATCTGACAACAGAATTATGTCATCAAATAAGTTGTAAGTCTCAGGAGCTGGCTGCAACAGAGATATCACAGCAGTTCCCTTCAAGAGCTGCACTGATTGTCTTAGCGAATTAACAATGGAGAAAGTAGTTGAACTGTCCAATCCAGTTGAGATTTCATCCATGAAAAGCGCCTTTGATGGTCCAACAAGCATTTCACCCGTCGTTACACGTTTCTTTTGCCCCCCTGAAATACCCCTTAACATTTCATCTCCCACCATAGTATCAGCACAGATATCCAGTCCCAAAATCTGTAAACGGAAGTCAAATTACTAACTATAGGTAACGTCCATAAGATAGGTTATCTGCTACAACAAGTTAAAAAGCACTATATACATTAAATCCTAATTAAGCGAAATAATTTGATATTGTCAAATGTTACCTTAAGAACATAATCTGTAACAATATTGGCTTCCTGTCCTTCTGTTACTGAAGCCTACATTTCCCAAAAACAATAAACATTATTAACATCTATAATAAAAGATTTAGTGTTATTCGCTTTCATGTCTTTCTGTTGTATTCTTACCTTCATATAGATATCAATATCATGATCTGGCTTGATATTAGCAGCTTTCTCTCTTCTTGATAGTTCAGCCAACATCTCTATACAAATTTAGTAAATGAATTAAAACTTGTTTCAGACTAATACACTATATTCAGTACTATTCGTATACACTCTATTAGACTAACCATATCTAGGGCCAACTCCTTGGCATCTTGCAGAAAATTCCAAAGTTTCCCTAACAGTCATTTCTCCAATATGCAAGTCATGTTGGCTGATATAAACAGCTGTTTTTTGTGGAACAAATTCATGTAGTCCATGTCCATTATAGGTCACATTCCCAGTAACCTGATTTCCAACAAAAAAGGGGAAAAACTTTAGTAGGGTTCAACTTCTATGAATTGACAGTATAAGAAAATTAAAGACTATGGTGCTCGAATTCTTCAAAAATATCGGCATGTCGGATACTCCCAAAATAGTGTTATTTTGAAGAATCTGACACAGGTGCAATAGTATTTTGGGAGACTATGAGCAACATAGATTAAAGGCATAATCATAAATATGTCATTTAACTTGGGCTCAACTGACATCTATGCCCTTTTAACTTTAAGTATGCACAAATGGGGATCTAAACTTGTATAAAACTGAACAAATAGACCGAGGGAGTATGATATATTTGGAATTGAAAAATCTTACCTTTAGTGTAGGATCAAGTTTTCCAGCCAAAGCTAATAACAGAGTAGTCTTTCCAGAACTTGGAGGTCCCAAAAGTAGAGTCATCCTTGAAGGTTTAATCATACCACTTACATCATTGAGAATTGTGATTTGCCTCTTTCTACTTGGAAGTATGTGAATAGTATTCAAGAATGTCTTTGGAAGAAAAAATTGGTAAGAAAAAAAGAAGTCAGTTTCAATTTATTTAAAAAAAAAAAAAAAGTTCAGTGCACAAAGCATCCCACGTTAGCAGGGTTCGAGGAAGTGTCACACCTCACAGGGTGAGATGTAGATAGTCTTGCATTACCTTAATACAAGGATTAATGACTGCTACCACGACTCGAACCCCCTCCTTAGTTTCTTTTAAAATATTGGAAAAAAAATCATTTCAGATTTTTACCTCAACAAAGTTGGTCATGAAGTTGACAAAAGTAGGCAAAGCTCTGCTTCCTACATATGCATCTGCCTCAATGTTTAGATGTTCATATCTCACTTCTATTGATGGCAAATCAATCCCAACTCTGTAAAATTATCCAAAGAGAAAAAAAAACAAGTTAAATACCAATTAAATAAAAAATAGAAAAGGGAAACTCAACTCATATTTAGAATTAAAAAAGAATAGAAGAAGTCGAAACTTCAATGCACTAAGTTCTCGCTAGGTCTATGTCTGAGGAAGGACTCAACACTAGTAACTTTGTTTAAATTGTGTATTTGTGTTTTAAAAAAATCTTTTAATATGTATAAATAATCTATTTAGAATTAGTGAGTAAAAAATTGTGGTTCCGAACTCATAAATTTAAGGTCCTATTTGACCATGAAAATTTGAGTTGTTTTTAAATTTTTAGGAGTGGTTTAGAGTAACCCCTTGACACACGGCAACAACTCTTATTATGCATGGATCAAGAAAGGTTATTTCTGTTAGAGGTTATTTTCATAACTTGAACATTTAAACCTTATGATCACACAACGACAACGACAAAACAAACGAAAAATTTAAAATTATGTGACTTACGTTTCAATTCTGTCCTTAAGTTTCAACAAGAACTTCTCATTATCTTCATCAGCAACCTTAACAAGCCTATCAAGTAAATTCTTCCTTTCTTGATGTCCAATATCATTTGTATCAACTTCAGCAATAGTTTCACCTTCTTTACCAAACAATAAACCTTTTCTCATTCGATCGAACGTAGGCAATTTTTCTAAAGCAGCCCATTTAAGAGCCTCTTCATCATCCTCATCTCTTCCTGAACGCGAAAATATCGAGTTACTAGAATTTCCCCTCATACTTGCCCTTAAACTACCTCTAAAATTGTTAAGATTCATCCCCTCCATCATGAATATTCACTCGATCGATCAAAAGGCTAATCAACTCTAACCAGAACTCGTAAACTATACAAATGACCCTTTTTTTGGTCCCCTATACTTCAAACTTGAGTATGGGAGATACCCAAAAAAAATTGTGATTTTCTTTTTAGTATTATGATATGGTTTATAAAGAACAAAACAAATAGTTGGTGAGAAATAAGAGTCAAAGGCAGAGCACCTATGTAGCAAAAAGTTAAGGATACATTAACGCAAATGTAGTCTTTTTTTGACTTGACTAGATTGTGACTAAATATTGAAGAAAATCTAGAATAGTCAAAAGCCACCATTCAATAAAGACGGTCTCTTTTGTACTTACGTAATGCTAAAATATGAGTGGTGGAGAAGGTATCGGAGAAGCTAATAAAGTTAAAATACATGAAATAAATTGATGGTATGTAAAAAAATTCATTTATCATTTAACAAATAGTATTAATTATTTCTACACAAAACTTGGAATTCAATAAGGTAAAAATACAACATACATAGAAATTTTTTAAAAAAAATCTTCAAGTTGTGACATATACACAATTGTTGTGTCTTTTATCTTCTCTGGAAGTTGAATGCCTTAATGCCTAATGCAAATGTCAAGGCAAACATAACAGGCAACGCGGCGATCACAGCAGCAACAACGCCTAGAAAATCATGCTTAAATCCGAAGTAACGTCTCAAGAATTGTTCAACATTTTCATCATCGGTGAGAGGAGTTTGGATGTCTCCGAATTGTGATGCAACAAGACCATACAAGGTCCATGCAACAGGGCAAGCCCAGTAGTACCATCTCCACCATATTGGAATACGCTGTTTTTAGTCAAAAAAAAGAACATAACATGTCATTTTTCGTTGTTCAGTAATGTTTATAGGCATAAAATGAAGGATTTTCAAGGACTTACAGGTCGTGGAACGATGAATCCTGAGAAGAGATTCCACACTGCATAGAAGAAGGCCGCGACAATGGATGCAACGTTTTGGTTTGGGGTAACAGCCACGGTCATCATGCCATAGAAGGTGAAGTACAAGAGGGTGCAGTACATGAAGAAGAAGTACCATAAGAATTTGACAGCAGTCCATTCAAACCCGATCATTGCATACACGATGACACCATAGACAGCCGATTGTACAAATACATAAGGTATTTCGATGACAACCTGCATGAAAGTATAGCTTCATAGATCAATATGAATCCTTTTTTCTAATCTCTGAAAGTCACTCAACTTTGTTTTGTAACAGAAAAGTCACTCAACTATCGTCATTTCACCTATAACGTTGAGTGACTTTCTGAGATAAAAGTTGTTAGTCGAGTGACTAAATTGAACTGTCTGTTTACCTGTCCAAAGGCATAAGGTATGGCAGAATACATTCCAGCAGCTTTTTCTCTGTAAAATACAGTACGCTCAACAGCTACAACAGGCTGGACTGATGATGAATTTTGTACACCAAGGAAGAGAGTTGCAGCATACATAGATCCCATAGCATTAAAAAGATCCTGGCTCCGACTCCTGTGATCAACAAAGCTCGAATAGTTTAGCTTAAATACTATAAGATGTTTTCTTTAAAGTTAATATTTACTTGTCATTGTGATTTATACTTACACTTTGGTACCAAGATCCCAAAACATTGTGCCAAAGACAAGTGCTATGAATGTTGTGAAAATGAATCTAACTGCAGTATAAGATGGATTACGCCAATACGACCAGTGTTGCTTCCAGAGACAAGCCATACATTGGGTCCAGAAAGGCTGTGAAAATTGAGTTTCAAAATGTAGATCCTTTGTACCAGGACGAGGCGTACTTAATTCAGCAATCAAGGCTTTGTTCCTCCTGTAGAGGTCGGAATTCTTGTATAAATCAGCAAAATCAACCCCTAACATCATTTCTTGAGATGAGGCGGTGACTTCTAACATCCAAGTTGCGGGATTGTAAGCCTCTTTTATCTTACCAACTCCAGGCAATGACTGAACTCAAGACGAAACTGAGATTAGTATTTGATTATATAAACTAGGAAAGAGTAAACACATATTTTCCATTCTTAACATACCTCAAAGTATTTGATCAAATGGCAAGAATGGCGACCTAGAGGACCAACATATATCTCCTGGCCTCCGCGTTTCATTAGAAATAGCTGCAAAGCCATGTTTATTTTAGTATTCGGAAGCAAAAGATCAAAACGGAAACATGTATTTGTTTCATTGTCTTGGAAGGTTAATGAACTCACCTCATCAAAGGCTTCAAAAATGTCGATGCTAGGCTGATGAATGGTACAGACGACAGTTCTTCCTGTATCGACAGTATTCCTAACAGCTCTCATTACAATAGCAGCAGCTCTTGCATCCAACCCTGAAGTTGGTTCATCCATGAAAATGATAGAGGGGTTTGCTACCAGCTCAACCGCAATTGTCAGCCTTTTGCGTTGCTCGGTTGATAGACCATTGACTCCAGGGAGTCCAACTAAGGCTGATCTTAATGGAGCTAGCTCCACAAGTTCCATAACTTCGTCAACAAACATCTGCAGAAAGATGATCATTGGCAATGTTAATGATTGCCATGGACACTTCATTAGAAGGTTCGAACTATTTGTAGTACAGATTATCACTATGGAGAAAGAATTTAGAAGAACCGACCTTTCTCTTATTTTCGTCAACATCTTGAGGTAAACGCAGCCAAGCTGAGTAAACCAAGGACTCATAAACTGTAACATAAGGCGAATGGATGTCATTTTGCTCACAGTATCCAGAAATACGTGCAAACGTTTCTTGCTTCTTTGGATATCCAGAAATCTTGATGTCACCATCAATGTATCCTCCTGTTTTCCTTCCGGCCAACACATCCATCAACGTTGTTTTACCGGCTCCACTAACGCCCATCAAAGCTGTGAGAACACCTGGCCTGAAAGCTCCACTTACACCCTTTAGAAGTACCAATCTATCTTCAGCAGAACCTTGTTCCTTCATTTCCTGCAAGTCATTGGAATGTTAAGTCAATTATTCACAGAAAAGAATAACCTCACGAGTCACGAATACTGTTCAAAGAGTTGTGGAAAATTACCTGAGGCATGTCAACAGAGTATACAACGTTATCGAAAGTGATGGAATGGGGTTCAAATGGAAGAACCATTCCCTTCTTCTTTTCCTGACCCTCGGTTTCACTTCTCTCCATGAGTTCAACATTATCAGCATTCTCCCCGTCTTCTGATATCATAGCTTGTGGCTTACCAAATGCTGCAGTTATACACTTGGTTTAGTATGTAGGAATTTTCTTTTCAAAGGGAAAATAGAGACATCAGAGATACTCACGGTCCAGGTAAGCGAGTGCAATACTGTAGAAGATGTTGAAGATCAACGTGAATCCGAGAAGTGCCCCACAACCTATCCAGTACCAGTATGCATCTGGAAAGAATCCCCTAGATCTTATGACTGCAGCTCCAAGGGGCTCGGTTCCATTTGGCGCAATCTATTTCAATTTAAGTGGATATCAGCATCCAAATACGAGAAAGTATTAACTATATGCACAATGTGTTACGCATAAACACCTACATGTTTCCAATTCTTTCCATCAAATTCATTCACGAGAATTGAATTCACGGAATACATCAGTGGTGAGGTCCAGTAACCCCAAATCCACCATTTCTTCACATCCTCTGCAGCATCAGGCAGAGTAGAAAATAAATAAAGGTCAGATTTCAACAACAACAATAACTATGCCTTAGTCCCAAACAAGTTAGGGTCGACCATAATTGAATAGCTCGACTATTACACATAGCATCAACGGATCAAATGAAAGCTCGTGAATGACTAAATAATAGTTTCAAACACAAAAAAATATACCTCGTGCAAGGACAAATCCTCCTAGTGCAAATTGTAAAAGAAGAGCAAATGCTCCAAATGTGCTAGCTACTCCCATTGTTCTCCCCACTGCTCCAATGAATCTGAACAATGCTGATGCCATCTGGTGTACTAGTACGAGAAGTAAGAATTGTTTGAACAATCTGCAAGGCAATAGTCGATTAATAATCAAGGATTAATTGTGAAGGCCACCTGATTAATTTTTTAGTGTATTTTCTTAGCTTACCTTGAAACATTTGGATCAAATCCCATGACATAATATGTAAGGAATGTCCACATTCCACACTCAACAAATGTTATAGGGATTTTGAGGATCCATGTGGGGAGGGCATAAGCCCACGAAGGGAAAAAGAGAAGGTCCCTTTGCTTGAAGTAGACCGGAAGCTTGAAAATTGTCAGGGCAATCTCAGCCATTCCATTAAACATAATCATAACGACCACGAAAAAGAGAGCACCAGCATATATTCCTCCATCATCCATATCATCTCGGGGAAGCTTAGTTCGGAAAAAGACACTCATCGTTATAAGTGCCATTATAGCAAGCTGAGAGAACACAACAGAAACAAAGAGATTATTACTATTTAAACATAGTTACGAGACAAAGGCATATGTAGAGATATAGTTCTTATAGACCAAGTAAAAGGTACCTGAGTGAGCTTGAATATGTAAACAAATGAGTTCCTCTTCATTAGTAGGAATTCTCGTTCAGCGCAGACCTTCAACAGTTGTTTCGTCCCTATACCATACTTCTTGGTAGACAAAGCAGCAGGGTGGCTTTTGGTCTTGTCATATGGAGTTGCAAGCTCATCACTGAGTTTCCTTCCAACATGGAAAGACTGATATGCCTCGGCAAATTCTTTTGATGTGACAAACCTATAAGGCTCATTCCTCTTAGCCCAATATTGTTGTTGATCCTTCTTTGATGTTACCTACAAGAAACAATTATAAAATTTCCACCTCTTAGAACACATAATTGAGAGCTCTCACTAAGTTTAAACGTTTAGATGAGATGATCACCTACTTTAACGTTATAATCTTTGTTAGTTATACTTTATTGTAAGACATACCTCTTGCAAGAAATCTGCTGCACCTTTTCTCTCGGGGCATTTGAATCCCATGGACTCAAAGAAGTCAAGAACAGCTTCTCGAGGACCCTGATAGACAATGTACCCGTCTGACAACAAAATAATGTCATCAAACAGGTTGTAAGTCTCCGGGGCTGGCTGCAACAGAGATATCACAGCAGTTCCTTTCAAGAGTTGCACCGTTTGTCTTAGAGAGTTAACAATGGAGAAAGTAGTTGAACTATCCAATCCAGTTGAGATTTCATCCATGAAAAGCGCCTTTGATGGTCCAACAAGCATTTCACCCGTTGTTACACGTTTCTTTTGGCCCCCGGAAATACCCCTTATCATTTCATCTCCCACCATAGTATCAGCACAAATGTCAAGTCCCAATATCTGCACATTGAAGTCAGAAGCAATTATTGTTACTGGCAGATAAGTAGTCCAATAAATAAGACAAATTACCTCCGACAACAGATTAAAGACGCTAACAAGAGAAATAAATTGGATATCGTAAATGTTACCTTAAGAACATAATCTGTAACAACATTGGCTTCTTGTCCTTCTGTTGCTGCAGCCTACATTTCCCAAGAAAGAACAAGATTATAAACTATTCGCCATGACGAAAAAAATAATGTAAACTCAAGTCCCTAATATTCGATAAATATCTAGGCTTACCTTCATGTAGATATCAATATCAGGATCTGGTTTGATATTAGCTGCTTTCTCCCTTCTTGACAGTTCAGCCAACATCTCTACACAAATTTTAAGCAAAAAAAGACTTAACAAATGAATATTTACATGTTTTCACCAAAAAACCAAATACTCCCTCTGTTTCAATTTGTTTGTCACTGATAATTTTAACTTTTCACGTGACATATTTAAGACCACAAGATTAAAAGACATTCTGGTACATTCTACATTTCTTTAGTTTAAGAACACAAGATTCAAAAGTCGTTCTTTACTTTCTTAAACTCCGTGACAAGTCAAAACCAGACAAAGAAATCGAAAATGCAGGGAGTATAAGAAAATACTAACCAAATCTAGAGCCAACTCCTTGGCATCTTGCAGAAAATTCCAAAGTTTCCCTAACAGTCATTTCTCCAATATGCAAGTCATGTTGACTGATATAAACAGCTGTTCTTTGTGGCACAAATTCATGTAGTTCATGTCCATTATAAGTCACATTACCAGTAACCTGAATTCACAGTAAAAATCGAAAACTTTAGTATATTTTTTCTATCTTATTTATATTTTAAAACTTCATCTATGTAAAAATCTCACCTTTAAAGCAGGATCAAGTTTTCCAGCCAATGCTAATAACAAGGTAGTTTTTCCGGAACTCGGAGGTCCCAAAAGTAGAGTCATTCTACAAGGCTTAATCATACCACTTATATCTTTGAGAATTGTTATTTGCCTCTTTTTACTTGGAAGGATGTGAAGAGAATTCAACAATGACTTTCGAGCAAAAAAAAATTAAATTAGTTTCATATCAAAAAAACTAGAAATACTAAAGTGTGTATATTTTCATTCATATATATTTTTTTTTACCTCAACAAAGTTGGTCATGAAGTTCAAAAAAGTAGGCAAAGCTCTACTTCCTGCATATGCATCTGCCTCAATATTTAGATGCTCATATCTCACTTCTATTGATGGCATATCAATCCCAACTCTGTAAAAATAAAAATAAAAAGTTAAATACCAATCAAGTAAAAAGCAAAAAAGGCAAAACTCCGATGCACTAAGTTCCTGCTATGCATCTGACTAAGGTTGGATCATGTTACGTCTATTGTACCCAGTCTTACCTTGCATCTCTGCAGCAAGAGACTATGATACACTAAGTTCCCGCTATGCTTAGGTCCTTGAAAGACCGCACCACATTAGGTTTATGATACACAATTTTACCTTCTATTTCTACAAGATAAGATTGTTTTCACTGCTTGAACCTGTGACCCTGGGTGGAGCTACATACAAGCATGTCTAAAAAACTTTCCCCTAGACCCTATATTTGTATAAATAATTTATTTAGAATCTTATAAACTTAAAATCGTAGCTCCTCCTCTTACTATGACAACTCTTTACCATTCAACCAAAAATGGAAAAATATTTGAAAAGTTGTTTTCATTTTACCTATCAATTCTATTCTTGAGTTTCATCAAGAACTTTTCATTATCTTCATCAGCAACTTTAACAAGCCTCTCAAGCAAATTCTTCCTTTCTTGATATCCAAGATCATTTACATCAATTTCATTAGCTGCACCTTGTGATCCAAACAATAAACCTTTCCTCAATCGATCGAACGTTGGCAATTTTTCTAATGCAGCCCATTTAAGTGCTTCTTCATCATCTTCATCTCTCGCTGATCGCGAAAATGCATCAACACCATTGTTTCTCCATATTGAATTACTAGTACTTGCTCTTAAACTACCTCTCATACTTCCTCTCATACTACTACCTCTCATACTATTGAGATTCACCGGCTCCATATTGAACGATCCAACGTTCACTCAACTTTATCGATCAAAAGGCTAATCTCTTTTTTTTGGTTAACTATTACAAAAATGCTATGTTTTTGTGATGCCCCGAGGGCTCGAATTCATTTAAACTTTTTCAAATGGATGTTAAAACAGTATTTAGAGATACACAAATTGTGTTCTTGAAATTACTATGCCTTAAAGAACAAAAGAATGAAAGGCAAAGTTAAGAGTTGGTGCCAAAAAAAGAATAATAACAGAGGAGTTATATAGTAACATTATTCATAAAAAAAAATAAAAAAAAATAGTAAGATTATTCATAATAGGCGGCTATTGTATACTTTACATTATTATTCAAAATTTTAAAGAAAAATTTTAGTACTATTTAGATAGACTTTAAAATTTCCACATTACTTTTTATTATTATTGTACGATATTCTCTGTTTTAATTTATTAGTCAAAAAATGTTTTTTTTTCTTTTCTAATAAATCGTTAGTTTCAACTTTCTATGTGACATGTCTGAGATTCTAAAATTAAAGGATATTTTTAATATATATTTTTTAATTTAAGATTACAGACTCAGAAATCTTATTTACTTTCTTTAACTTTGTTTTAAGTCATAACAAATAAATTAAGAAAGGAGTATTGAAAACACGGTTGAATTTGACGCAAATTGTTAGTTTCGTCTTCGAACTATTGACAGTCTTAGAAACACCCATCTATTTGACTAACTAAACTTAGATACACCCCCAATCTATCACGTAACAAAACAAGTAGTCTCAAATTCTTGTAAGAGCATGAGACTCTTAATAAAAAATCTGAAGAAATATTGAAACACCCCTAAACTTGGCGAGAACTTAGGGGTATGCAATTTCACTCATGTTACAAATCGGGTAGTGTATTTAAGTCCAGTTAGCCAAGTAAAAGAGTGTTTTAAGATCGTCAATAATTTAAAAATAAAATTAATAATTCGAGATAAAATTAGGAATGTTCTCAGTAATTCTCTCGTAAATTAATAAATTAGTTAAAAGGGAGGGAATATAATGTTAATTGATTGATTGATTAAGGAGTAGTGGTAAATATAATATAGTTAGCGATTATTCCAAGAGAAGGTGGAGAAAAAAAATGTGAACTTTTTTATTTTAATTATTAGATTAGACCACTCTGTCTGACTTTCCGTGTTTTGAATTTGGAAGTTTCCTAATGTATAATTAAAGTGGATGAATAAACAAAAGAGGCAAATGTGCTAATTATTTTTTTTTAACAAAAAAGATAGAGGGGAAGATGCATTTGATTAATTAATTATTTATTGATGTATATTTGAGCAGACAGGCGGCTAAAATATTTATATATATATTTTTTATTTTATTGCTCTACTTTTTTTGTATGTACTCGTTTATAATGATGGCTGTATTTATACTAGGTGTCTTAATTTAATTGAATATAAAATTTAAAAAATGAATTTTGTTATTTAAATATACCAAAAGTTCTTTCTGTCATATTTTTAGAATTTTTGAGATTTAAGATATTAAAAATTCATATTACCGATTTAAATTAATTTTTTGATTAAGACGTAACTGTTGTTGTTCAAATTCCATATGAAAAATACTATATTTAAATCTGAAATAATTGGAACAAACTTGAGGTGTTATAGCTTCTTTATACTAATAATGCGTATGATTAAAAATGTAATTTATTTTAAATGATTAACTTATTTTCTTAATAAGTTCTTGAAAACACACGTAAAAGTTTTTAGATAATTTTAATTAAAAAATATCAAATAAGATCACATAATCATATATTCAGATCAACATAGCTCAGGTTATGTCTTAATCAAATTTATTAGATGAATTAATTATGCCACAAATCTTTTTTTAACATAAAAGGAACTAATTGGTCGTAGCATTTATTGTTCATTCTTGTCCCTCCCATTCACATTATTTTTTTTATTTTGTTTTCGCTCGTTGTTTGATATCTATTTTAGAAATTTGAAGTTTCTATAATTTTCTATTTAAGGTCATATTCCCGATAAGTTTAAAAATATGTTCGACCAGCATTTGACGCGTTTTAAATGTGGGCTAAAAAGTGTTGAGAAGCGTACTTATTAGGAATTATTATTTATTAACAGTCTTCTCTTTTGCCCACAATCTAGAAGGCTTGATTTTCTCATTATTTTTGTCAAATGCTAAATAATTAACTAAAACTCGTTTTTATTATCTTAATTTTATATTCATTCGACCAAAAAAGACCATTGAGGAATAGTAGAAAAAAATAATTACTATTTCTTAGAAAGTAGACAAGGTCATCAGCAGTTGGATATTTATAGTGTGATTGTAAGTAGCCGTTTATTATATTTTTATAATTGCATGTCTCGGGTTTAAATTTTGAGAATAAAATTATTTTTGGTAGAAAAAATGCGACTTTTTCAGTGCGTGTTTAATTGATTGTACTTAGACACTCAAACTTTTGCATGTCCGATTGAGCATCCAAATACATAATAAAGTTTTTGTGCGTATTCTCTAGCGCTCATTACGTATATAAATTAACCACTTAAATATGAATATTAGCTTTAATAAGTCGTAAAACCTAGAGATTTTTTTAAATAAAGTTGATATATATAATTAAAAAAACTGTTATGCACTTTATGTGTTAAACTTATTACACAATACACAATTGAGAATCGCACAAAAAAATTAATCAAAACTAACTAATAAAAATATTTATCATTTATTAAAATAAAATATGAAAAAAACAAGTTTCTTGAGACTTGACCTTTTATGACCAGTCAAGTAATTTGGGTTGTAAGGAACTTCTATTGAATTCTCTTTTCTTTTTTTTAATGATTCTTTAATTTGCTATAGAACCTTCTTTTGGTCAAATATATGACATTTTATATGACTTATGAAAATATTGTGTGATTGAAGAATTAATAAATAAAGTTGTCAAACACGTTTGTTCCAACAAAATGGAAAGTTATATACTTTTTTTGTAAACTATGTTTGAAATTAGCAACACTTTACTTAATTATTTGTGGTAGATATAGAAAAATAATTTGGATGAAAAACTGATAAATTTGGTCCAATTGGGGGTGGGGGGCGGGTTCTTCGACGGTGTAGATATTTTGATATTATATAAACAATTTATACAATCTTAAACATGGAAAATTTTAGTGGTTCAGTAATTAATTATCTAATTTTTTACCTTCTTAATAACGAGGTTCGATGCCTACGATCTTAATTGTGGTTAATTATAATGAATTCCTGAACCTACAATAGTGTTTTTTTTTTTTTCCAAATAGAGGACGCTCAGCTAATTAGTCAAGGAAAATACACCAATGAATAAGTTCGATAGTGTCACAGAGTGACAGGTGGCTATGGATAATATTTAAAATATTAAAAGAAAAAGTAATCATTTTTTATAACATTTTTTCTGTCGCTTTACGATGATTGATAATAATAATAATAATAATAATATTAATAATAATAATAATAATAATAACAATTTTTAAAAAAACTATTATTCTTCCTATCATAGCCTATCAGGGATTTGTATGTGGCCCTTTGAGTAAAATTTTAATAAGAAGTTTTGAGTTTAAATTTTTAAAATAAAGATTTTTTTTTATAAAAAGTGTTTTTTTCTTTTATTAGTTTTATATGGTAAGAATTTAAATTAATTGATTTTGTAAATATTGATGATTTATAAGAATGACCTAAAAAAATGGATGATCATCTTAAATTTCTCACCCCGCTTGGGTCCGCTAAAATTTCAAGTTTAATAAGTTTACCCATGGCAATTACACTAGTTACTTTTTACCTTAACTCCTTAAGGTTTCCCATGAAGCAATTAGGGAGAATCAAAAATTTAAAATCGTTAATTTTAGAATTATGCAGGTATTAATAATAAATAAATAAATTTATCATAGAATCTACATAATATTTTACGTAGAGATCAGTGATGAAGGACTTAGTTATTCATATATTACTTATTTCACCTTCTAGTTTGTATAAAATAATAGATAGGTTTCCTCATAACTTTTACATGTATTAGTCATGCAAATTTTTTAATTGCAAACCAAACACTATGCTAATTTTATATATGAATAGCTAACATTCTAATTAGTAATCAGCTATCAAATGTGGTACTACTTATATATGTATAACTCAGGATCTCTAAATCAACTATCAAATGACTCCTTAATTAATACATATAATAATATAATACGTCTATTAAAATTATATAATCAATGTATATTGTATACACATTAATTAAATACAAAATTATACAATGTTATATTGGTTAAATTTTGTAAAATTAAAGATTTGTTTTTTAGCTTGTAAAAATCTCTTAAAACATATTAGTGTGAGGTGACTCAACCTTTCTCATCAATCAAGATAAACAACTCTTAAAATTGCCATCTTAGTGTAGCTAGTTGGACTAAATGATCAATTATTTCAGATTTCATGTATTAAAAATATCCACTTGGACAACAAATTTTGGCCCACTTATTGGTTATTCTTTTTATTTATTTTTATTCATTTTATGCTTTGTTATATTTTTATTTATTAACATGTCCTTATGTTCCTTTTGAAATAGGGCACAATA
>JAJOOS010036320.1:0-13691 GCA_029582725.1 Solanum chiquidenum | reverse complement strand
ATGAGAGACTCAATACTAACTGACTGACTGTCTATGAAGCCTCTATAACACTGAGATGGATGTTGGGACAGACCCCGCAACATCCTAATAAAGCAAAACTAGGAAACGAAATAACGGAGTCCTCCGAAATGCAAAGAGGCTCACCACTGACTTTGGAGTGCTCAACTGGATCAACGGTGTGCTGGATGCTAATCCTGAATACCTGCGTCTGCATCATAATAAGATGCAGGCTAACTGGCATCAGTACATTGAATGTACGAGTATGCGAGTTGGAAAGCTAAACAACAACTTAAGCTTGAAAGGAGTACAAGGGAACACTTACCTTGGCTCTGTTCAACTCATGAATAACTGAACTCAATATAAAGCAATAAGACACATGCGATATATAAAGCTTGTAAAATAGTGTAAACAACTTAGTTCGTTAATGATTAAAGCAATAACAAACTCAACTTTATTTATATAAAAGTAATATAACTTTAGTGGGAGATTCTTTCACCGACAACCACCACTATACGTTTTACCTCATGTTGCCCAAGGACCATCCTATACCTTGCCGTGATATAGGACCTTACTTAACTTGGTGGATCCACTAGCTTAACTTACGTGATCATCTAAAAAGTATGACCCGTTAAATCCCATGTTTGGCTACATGGTTCTTATGGAGAGTTGAGTTAATATGAACTCGTGTCCCCAATTCGGTGCTCAATACTACTCCCAAAATAAACTTTAGCTCATAAGTATTTTAAACACATCTTTCTTTAGTTTGAGATAATTGCTCAAACCTTAGCCCAAAGGCTCTCTTGGAAAGCATAGTTCCTTTCTTTCACAAATGTAAAAACATTTATAAACTTCTTTGGGAATACTTAGTTCCCTAATAACTTTTGAGAAATGAACTCAACTTTATACTCTTGGCTTAAATTGAACTTGAGCCTTAAAATGAAGTTAAAACGTTCAATAAAGACTCTTGAAAAACTTTAAAAACTTCCTTCGACTTGCTTCTCAACTTCTCTTGACTTTGATCCTAACTTTTCCTTGAATTGGATTATGGATTCAAGGTTCATGATTTGTGATAGGAAAGGTCTCATGATGTTTATGAATAGCTTTGATTAGCTAAACTTTGAGAAACTTTAAGAAAACACCGTCTTGGAACAAGTCCGTGACGCGGAGATGCTCCTAAATAAATGCTCGCGAATATTAATTTTGAAACGGTGGGGTCCGTGTCCTGTCCGCGACGTAGAGCAGATTTTTGTTCACAGGGGGAACAAGTCCGCGACTTGTTCCATGCAAGCAGCCTTTTCTCCTTCATTTTTCCAACTCTAAACCCTCTTAAACACTTGGGATCATTAAAAATCTTAATATACAATAGATTCAACTCGGCATTCCATCCGGAAACATGTACCAAATCAACAAGAAACTTCAACACAACCACAAGAATTCAACAACACAACCAATCTTTTTTTCGGAATTAAAACAAGTTTGGCGTGTGGGGGACTGAACTAACCCCACGCTATGATTTCACATACCTTATTAGGGATCACCTCCGACGAAAACCACGACGATCTTGACGAGTCTCGCTTCTTCTTCTCCTTTCTCCTTTTCTCTCAAGAACCCTAACTCTCACTTTTAAAAAGGGAAAACTGATTTAAAATCAGTCTACACCCTTAATATAACTAAAAGAAATGGTTAGGGAAAAGACCAAAATACCCTTACTAAAATCGGACTAAACTGCCCTATGCCAACAACCCAACTTCCAAAGGGCTTAACTCACTCATACGAACTCAGAATCAAGCAAACTCAGCGGCGTTGGAAAGATCATTCCAAGATCTTTCCAAACATTACTGGAAATACACCTAAATCATCCTGATATAGGAGTTATGACTGTTTGAAGTTGACCAAAAACTCATTTTTTTTCCATACTTAACTAAATTTCCAGATTTGAATTCTTTCCAAAAATGACTATTTCCAATTATAAGCTTCTTCATAGCTATTTCAAATTGCAAGATGTCACAAGGGCTCTCAATTGTAACATTCGGCATCACCAAAGTTCTCAACATGCTCTAAAGGAAACCCTTGAAACCCAAGGGGACTGGACTAGGCACCACATCGGTGTTCCGAACCAGTATAAAAACTATTTGTGTTATTTACTCACTGCAATATTTATTACTGTTTATCTATTCTACTAACGTGCAGGTGAGTCAACTGACCATTACAGGAAGTCGAGTGAAGGAAATTTTAATTCACTCCCCTCGTGACTTTCAATTGGTATCAGAGCAGGTTTCACCTTTTAAGTGTTTAACCACACGTGAGCAAAGATCCAATGGCATACCATCAGATTCCTGGTGCTCTACTTCAAGATGGACATTCTTCACACCGGCCACCATACTTTAATGGACAACATTACTTTCAGTGGAAAGACAAATTCAAAATATTTGTCTTTTCAAATGATCACCAAGCATGAATAGTGATCAAGAAGAGCCCAAAGCCTATTCCTGGACTGATTGACAAAGATGGCACTGAAAAACCATTTGATCCTGAATCATTTGATATCACTAAGGAACAATAAGAGGTAATTCAAACTAATGCTAGAGCTATAAGTTTGTTATATTGTGCAGTGAGTGACAAGATATCAACATGTGAAACTACAAAAGAAATGTGGGACAAACTAGAAGTGACTTATGAAGGAACCACCAAGGTGAAGGAGGCTCGGATCAGTTCACTAGTAAATGAATATGAATTGTTCAAAATGGCCGAAGATGAAAATGTAGAAACTACGTTCTCAAGATTCAGTAAAATTATTTGCGAACTCAAATCACTTGGAATGGTGTGTTCAAATGAACTTCAAGTTAGAAAACTTGTTAGAAGTCTTCCCAAAGCTTGGGAAACTAAGGCTGCCATTCTTGAAGATGTAGATCAGCAGAAAATAACATACGATGAACTTCGAGGCAACTTGATGGCCTATGAACTGAATCATATCAACAGGTACAATAAAGATGATAAAAAGAAAACTGTGGCATTTACGACTGAGACATCTGAAATTGGAGAAGAAGTTGATGAAAATCAAGACGAAGGAATGGCTCTTATAAATCGAAGAGTGAGACAAATGCTTAGACAAAGAGGACAGAGACCTCAACAAGACTTTAAGAACAATGATTTCAAAAGAAATGATGATCGCTGCTACTACTATGGAAAACCAGGACACATCAAACAAAACTGTCCAAAATGAAGAAGAAGAAACAATCGAAGAAACGAGGACCCTAAGAGTCTCGGAGCATGGGATCAAGGAGAAACAACCGATGATGATCATGATGAATTGGCCAATCTATGTTTCATGGCACAAGGTGAAACAAGTGAGGTAAGATCCTTTAACTGTTCTAATTGTAATGACTTACTAACTTCTTTGGAAATGGTTGATGATTAATTACAGAAGGTTATTGACGAATACAATAAAATCGCTCAAGAAAAGAAAGATTGGCAGATTCTTCTCAAAGCAAGTCATGTTGAAGTCGACTTACTAACAGAAGAATTAGAGGAAGTCAAAATGCAGTTGAACAACATCAGAAAGTCTCCAAGTCAGTTCTGTCCGATCTAACATAACTACGCTCTATAGAAGAAACTCTTCTAATCGTAGTTCCAACATCTCAAATAGATCTAATTCTAAATCTTATTCTCTGAAAATTTCTACTAAAATTACTTGTTTCACTTGCGGTGATCTTGGTCACAAATCTTTTAATTGTAGAAAATATTCTTCTGGAAAGTGATTTTGGAGACCAAAAGTTACTAATCATCAAGGACCCAAAAATGCTTGGGTACCTAAAATAAACTAATCTTATTGTTTTGCAGGAGCAATCCAAGAAAACCTACCGAAAAGAAATGTGGGTACTTGACAGTGGATGCTCCAGATATATGTGCGGAAAGAAAAAAAAACTTTCTAGACTTGAACTAGTCATTGGTCTGCCTAAACTAAAGTTTGAGAAAGATCATATATGTGACGCATGTCAAATGGGTAAGCAAACTCGTTCATCCTTTAAAGGAAAATATATTGTAAGTACTTCTAAACCCCTTCAGCTCCTTCACATGGATCTGTTTGGTCTTACTCGAACTGCTAGCATTGGAGGTAAACGATATGCATTCGTAATTGTTGATGACTTCTCAAGGTTCACATGGGTCATCTTTCTCACTCATAAAAATGAAGCTTTTGCTAACTTGGAAGTATTTTGTAGAAAAATTCAAAGAGAAACAGGTTACTTCATCACAACTATTCATAGTGATCATGGCGGTGAATTCGAGAATAAAGCTTTTGAAGAATTCTGCGCTCAAAATGGTTTCACTCAAAACTTCTCTTCACCTAGATCACCACAACAAAACGGAGTTGTAGAAAGGAAAATTCGCTCACTACAAGATACAACAAGAACTATGCTTCTCGATCAAAATCTTCTCGATCATTTTTGGGCAGAAGCTGTAAGTACTGCTTGTCACACTCTTAACAAGTGTCTTATCAGACCTATACTAAAGAAGACTCCATATGAACTATGGAGAGGTAAGAAACCAAATATTAGCTACTTCTATTCGTTTGGATGCAAATGCTTCATCCATAATAACGATACGAACAATCTTGGTAAGTTCGATCCAAGAAGTGATGAAAGTATTTTTCTAGGTTATGCTCCCATTAGTCGGGCCTTTCGTGTTTTTAATAAAAGACTTTAAGTGTTGAAGAATCTGTTCATGTGGTATTTGATGACACTAATCCAAGAATACAGGAAAGTGAAGCAAGCGAGGATGAAATTGATTCATTCAAACCAGCAAAAGATATTCCAAAAGTGTCCACTGAAAATCTCACTGAAGAGCTAGCTACTGCAGAAGCAGAGTCGACTACTCCAGCTGACAAAGTAAATATTCCCAGGGAATAGAGACACAATGCCTACTATCCTGAAACCTTCATTCTGGGAAAATCAGATAAAAAAATCCAAACAAGATCCTCTCTCAAGAAACAAGCTTCATTGGCTCTCATATCCCAAATGGAACCCAAACGAATTAATGAAGCAATGGAAGAAGAGTCATGGATACAAGCAATGAAAGAAGAACTTGATAAATTCGAAAAGAATCAAGTGTGGACTCTTATTGAAAGACCTAAGAACTGTTCAGTAATAGGAACCAAGTGGGTATTTCGCAACAAATTGGACGAAAATGGAAAGGTTATTCGGAATAAAGCCAGGTTAGTAGCTCAAGGATACTCATAGCAAGAAGGAGTCGACTATGATGAAACCTTTGCTCCTGTGACATGGTTAGAATCTATTCGAATTCTTCAAGCATTTGCTTCTTTCAATCGTTTCAAACTTTTTCAAATAGACGTTAAAAGCACCTTTTTAAAAAGATTTATTAAAGAAGAAGTTTTTGTTAAACAACCTCCCGGTTTTGAAAATCCCTCTTGTGCTGATTATGTTTTTAAATTATCGAAAGCTCTATATGGTCTAAAACAAACCCCAAAACCTTGGTATGAAAGATTGAGCACTTTTCTTATAAAAAATGATTTCCAAAGAGGGAAAATTGATACAACTCTGTTTACAAAAAAAATCTAATTCCTGCAATCTTATTGTTCAAATTTATGTTGATGATATTATATTTGGAAGCTCTAATCCTTCTCTTTTTGAGAATTTTGCAAATCTCATGAAAGGTGAATTTGAAATGAGTCTTATGGGCGATCTCTCATTCTGAGGTCTTCAAATTAAGCAGTCAGATTAAGGAATATTTATAAATCAAGGTAAGTATGCAAAAGAGTTGATCAAAAAGTTTGGAATGGAAAAGGGTAAAGCCTTTGGAACTCCCATGAGTCCCTCCACTTGTCTAGAATCCGATACAACAGAAAAACAGTTGACGAAAAAATTTATCGAGGAATGATCGGGTCTCTATTATATCTCACTACTAGTCGACCAGACATCATGTTCATCGTTTGCAAATGTGCACGATTTCAATCCGCTCCAAAGGAATCACATCTCACCGCTGTGAAATAAATCATTCGATATCTCATTGGAACCTCTGATATGGGGGTTATGGTATCCTTTTTTCTGAAAGTTTTGATTTAATTGGATATTCAGATGTTGACTTTGCAGGTGATAAAAATGACAGAAAAAGCACCAGTGGAACTTGCCAATTTTTGGGAAAATCTCTTATTTCCTGGCATAGTAAGAAACGGACCTCTGTTGCCCTCTCAACTACTAAATCTGAGTATTTGGCGGTTGGAAGTTGTGGCACTCAACTAGTTTGGATGATGCATCAACTCCTCGACTATGATTTATCCTTTGAGGGATTACCTATTCTTTGCGATAATACTAGCGCTATTAGTCTATCTAAATATACTGCGCATCATTCTAGAGCTAAACACATATATATCTAGCATTATTTTATTCGTGATCATGTTGAAAATGGTGATTTTGTGCTTGAATTTGTTGATTCTGAGAATCAGTTAGCCGATATCTTTACAAAACCTTTACTTGAGGAAATATTTTGTTTCCTTCGAGATTGTCTTAGGATTACCTTATTTATTAATTAAGTACCAGGTTTCTTGGCATTACTCTTTAAGTTGCTTTTACCTGTTTCTGTTTATATTTGGTGTTCTGTTCTTTTTTATTATGCCAAAGGGGGAGAAAATTTGCCACCATAATTTTCAAGACAGGGGGAGTCACATATACAGGGGGAGCTAGTTCGAAACATTCCTGAAGCCTTCAAGGCAGGGGGAGCCGCATATACAGGGGTGCTACTCATACTGCCATATCTCAGGGAAGTATCATTGTCTCTCCACACTCCATTTAAAATTGTGAATTAGTTGTCATTATCAAAAAAAGGGAGATTGTTAGCTTCTTAATGTTATGACAATTCCGATAAATAACACTTAACACATTACTCACAATTCCCGCAGGCATGGAGATCCAATAACAAAATGATCCAAGCAAAACAACACCAACATGAAAAGCAATATATTCTGATCCTTATAATTACTTCATAAAGGAAAAGCATAATCAAGGGGATTAAAGAATCATTAACAGAAGGCCTAAAGCTAGTAGCAGATCAATCAAGAAATCAAGGAAAGCAAAATCTGCAGATGTCTACAAAAATAAGGCAATAAGATAAATAAACTGAGTGATTCAAGCAAAAGCGAAAAAGGAAATGACAATCAAGATGACAAGGCAAATCAATTTGAGTCAATCAGATTACCAATCACTAGAAGCCTAAAAGGGAAAAATGAAATAGACAGCAGCTCAAGATGGCAAGGAACATCAACAAAGGATCAACTCACTGATCACTGAAGATCACTGGGATTAGAAGGAACATTGCACAAGTCTCCAACCAATTTCTGATTCAATGCAGAACCAAAATTGGTATCTCAAATCAAGGTCTCAATCAAGGAATCATTAGAAATCCTTGATTAAAGGAAACTCCCTCGGGTTTTCCTATTAGAGCAAAAGTCACCTCAACACTCAACCTATAAATAAAGAACTAGGCAGACGACAAACTTATGCACTTCACTTGAACTTATATTGTAATCTTCTTTTATCTTTCATAAAACTTTGTACACACTTGAGTGAACAATTGAAAAGAAAAGAGAAAGAAAGATATGAGTGTAGGTTATACAGGTAGAGGTTGTGTCGAAGAAGAAGTTCTGATTTGCATATCACACAGGGCTCTCAATTGTAACATTCTGCAACACCCAAGTTCTCAACAAGCTCTAAAGGAAACCCTTGAAACCCAAGGGGACTGGACTAGACACCACATCGGTGTTTCGAACCAGTATAAAAACTATTTGTGTTATATACATACTGCAATATTTATTACTGTTTATCTGTTCTACTAACGTGCTGGTGAGTCGACTGAAGGAAATTTTAATTCACCCCCCCCCCCTCCTTTAGACTTTCAAAGTAAAGTAAAGTAATAGTCCCATTCTTTGTAAAACGTGATTGAGCAGAAAGGATATTGAATATTTTGAGAGTAGTATCGAGCATCGAATTGGGTAAGAGTCTATTTTTAACTTAACTCCCATAAAACTACGTAACCAGCATTGGATATGAGCTCACCAATTTATCATGTGACTCCTCACTGCCTCTGAGAAGGCCAGTAACAGTAGCATCATATACCCCGGTAAGATATAGGATGACCCTTGCAACGTGAGTGAAACATTGTATCATTGCTAGGCTAATAGTAATGGTTGTCGGTTAGAGAAACTCCCCACAAAGTAAAGTATATTATTTTCATATTGCTCTTATTGCATATCTTATTGTAAAGCTTAAATGGTTTTCACTTCATGTTCATGTAGTGATTCATCTGAGTTGCTTTCAGTCTTTCAGTTCAGTGATTTGTTTATTCAGCCATATTACATACTCGTACATTCAATGTACTGATGTCATTCGACCTGCATCTTTTTATGATGGAGGTATAAGTGTTCAAGATTATCAACGGGTGTTTCATTGAGATCACTTTACACTTTAGATAGCTTGGGTGAGCCTCCTTGCATCTCAGGGGACTTCACATTTATTTTCTAGTCAGTTGTCTTGAGATGTCCTGGGTCTTGTCCCGACATCCATCTTGAGTAATAGATGCTTCATCAATAGATAGAGTTGAGGAGTCTTTCAATATTTACTTTTCCTTGATATGTTTTTGCAAACTATTATACTTATGTTATTGAGTATTTTATAGATAGTTTCAGTTAAGTTTTTACTTTGAGTTTAAATGTTCAAAAATTATATATGCTTTTAAGTCTTTTATCACTTGAGTAAGTCTTCCGCTAAGTAGTCAGCCAGACCAAAGGTTCACTTGGGGGACCAATAATGATTCTAGAGTGCCGGCCACGTCTAGAATGTAGGCTCGAGGTGTGACAAATTGTCTCAAAGAAAGAAAATACATTGACATTTCAATTCATGGCTCCTTATTTCCTAATTTCAAAGAAGAAAGAAACTTACAATCTCTCTTTTCCTTATTTCGTTCTCTCTAAAATCAGTGCTCAATTGCTAATTAGGGGAAACAATTATTTAATTCCCCAAATCTCTCTCAGTTCACAATTCAATGAAGGATATTGAGCTCCCAATCGCTCAATAAATCAAGCTCTCAATTCACAGTAAGCTCGCAATCACGCATGCTCTCAATATCCTAATCAGGCTCCCAATTCATTTTAAATAACTCTCAATCCACTATAAACTTTTCAATATAAGTTGTCGAACCTCAATCAATTGTAAGTTTTTAAGGTAAATCTGAATTTATTCATGAATCTCTGTATTCTCTATTTGTTCATGCATGTTTGAGTTTGTAGAGATTTGTTAGGGTCATGCATTTAATTCAGATTGTAGAGAGTTTGTAGAGATTTGTTAGGGTTTTTACTTTTTGTTATATTTCTGTACAATTCTGTAGAGATGTTCTCCCTTTCGTAGTTTGATTTTGCATGTTATAGTTTAGTTATACAGTAAAACCTCTATAAATTAATATAGGTGGGACCGTGAAGTTTTATTATTTTATAGAGATATTATTTAATCGATAAATTAATATTTATTAATTTAAAGAATTTTTTTAGATTTAATGAAGGTTAGTTTTATTATATCAAAATCATTGTATCTTACTAATTTATGTATCATATTTATTGATTTCACATAAAAAAATATTATACATAAAGTACAACGAATACATCAAAATAATTATATCGTACTAATTTATGTATCATATTTATTGAATTGTCACTATCATTCAACAAAAGAGCATTGATGACAAGTGTGCTTTTTGATGAATATATTCGTTGGTTTGACCACAAAATGCATGGTAGACGAGTTTTGCTTATGGTAGATAATTATCCAGCCCATAATAGAAATATTGAAGGGGTACAAAATGTTGAATTGTTTTTCTTGCCATCCAACATGACATCCAAAATTCAACCTTGTGATGCTGGGATAATAAGAGCTTTCAAGATGTATTATCGTAACAGATTTTATCGTAGAATATTAGAAAGCTATGAAGTGAGACAAACTGATCCAACAAAGATTAATGTTTTGGATGCTATCAATTTTGCAATCCCTGCTTGGACAACAAATGTTCAGCAAGAGACAATAGCAAATTATTTTCGACGCCATAAAATTCGTTCGGGGGATGCAATCTCAGAGAATTTGAATGAACCCACTTGTGAAAACTTCATTCATGAACTTGAGGTCATGATTAATAATCTTGGTTACTACAATAAAATGGATGTCAATAACCTGTTGGATTATCCTGGTGAAAGTGATACATGTTCAGAGATCCAGAGCTTAGAAGAAATTGTGGATACCATCGGAAAAAGTAATGTTGATGATGAAGTTGAAGATGATACTATACCTTTGGAACCAATTATGCATAAGGAAGCACTTATCGCATCTAGAACTCTTCACCATTTTTATGATGCAGTTCGAAAAGACAACATCAGAGCTCTTGGATGCAATAAGAAAACTTAGAAATGAGCTTCAACTAGATTTAAATTTTAAGAAAAAACATAACACAATAGAATCATATTTCATTAAATTGTCTTAAATATATTTGTACTTTTAAAGAATTATTAATTTATGATATTAATGGGACCATATATTTATATAGAGTCTTCTGAAAAAATATTATCTTATTATCTTATCGAAATTGATGATTTTTTCCATTGGCCCAAGTTGGGACTAGAGGAAAATATTATTTTAGAGAGATTAATAATTTACCGAGTATTAATTTATAGAGGTTTTACTGTAGTTCGAAAAGGATCCTTAGAGAAATAGTGTAGTCATGATCTAGATTTCACTTTCGAGCCTTAGAATTAAATTTCTTTTTCATTTTCGATCCGTAGAATTCACTTTCTTTTTCCTTTCTCATTTTGATTTACTGTTGCTATTAACCTAAATTTCAAATTTGACTTGATAAGTTGTCGAGGAATTAAAAAGCTGGTGGTAAAGGTATTGACATCAACAACGACAGTAATCATTTGATAGATATATAGCTTATATATTAGTAAATCATTTGGTACTTTTTGTTATTTTTGATAAGTAAAAAAATGAATTGCTAGAAGTAAGAAAATTTTCAGTACTTTAGGGCCTTCTATCTTGCTCTAGTTCTATTTCTACTTTGATTGTTTGTTTTTTGTTATGTGTGTGTGGTGATGTAGATTGAGATACTGATAGTGATGATGTAATATACAAAATACTATATATGATTTATGCAAAGTAGTATTTCATATTCCAAAAGTAAATCCTAATTAATAGATATTATTTAGTTTATCTCACAATTATATTTAAAAAATGTAATGCTAGAATGAAGAAAATTCTCAGTATTTTATAGCATTTTATCTTCCTTTTGTTCTATTTTTACTTTGGTTGTTTTTTCTTATGTGTGTGCGTGGGGATATAGATTGAGATACTAATAGTGATGATATAATATACTTAATACTAGATATGATTTTACTAATTAGTTAGTGAACTGCAATTTTTTAACTCAATTAAGTAAGAAAATCAAGTATTTTTTCTAAGAAAATAAGGTACTCAAAGTGTTAGCATTACAATTTCAGATTCCACAAGTAATTTCTAACAAGTAGCTATTATTTAGTTGATCTCACAATTAAATTAATAATTATAAATTCAATTTCAGCTTTTTATTTTTGCTAAAGTTAAAAGTTAATTGCTGTTCTGTAACTATCTTTTTCTTAAAGAAATCTTATTATGATGCAACATCAACAATTTCACACTAGTAAAAGTTACAATTCAGATACTTGTTAATGTTATTTTTCGTTTTGATATTATTTAATTTTAAGTTGATTTTCTATGTCGTTCTTTCTAGCCATGTCAATTGATAAATCTTGAATTGGCAAACCATAAAATACTCTTGAAAATGTAGATGTGGTACGAAAATTTCTGGATTTTACCTTTGGGCATAGGTCTATTATATTGACCGGCGTGTAATTAAGTGTCCATGCGTTTGAGATATGATTTTAATACGAGGCAAAGAAGAGATGTAGTTGAAGAGCACCTAACTATAAAGCCTTTTTCAAAAAATTAGTACAAATTTTGATATTTGCATGGTGAAAATTCAAATGCAACTATGATACAAACATTTCAAAGTACACGTGCTATAGAAGAGACTTTGCAGTCCCATAATCCAAAGAAATTCATGGTTAATGATGTTGTTGGGTTCACTAGAAACAATATCAATGAACCTGATGCATGTGTCTTGTGAGCCTACAAATGGAGAAGAAATACTAATTAATTAAGAACATACTGAAAGGCGTAATGAAGATTATGCTAAATTATATGAGTGAAAATGGTAGGAACTAATTATACATACGAAGGGTGTAAGAAGTATTCCAAATTATCCTTTCAAATAAAATTAAAGTGTTTGTGCTGAATGACTGACAAATCAATGAGTATGGTATTAGAATTGTTAAAAGATGTCTTTGAAGATGTCAATATTATTTCTGCTTCCTTTTATGAGGCCAAGAAAATCATCAACTTGCCCAAATAACTGTATGTTATATTTTGGGAAAGATGATGAAGGCTTACAAGAATGTAAAAAATGCAAGACATCTAGGTGGAAAGATAATAAAAAAAAACAACCTGTAAAGATTTTGTGCTAGCTATTTTCCACTAAAGTGAGGCTGCAAATTGCTACAAACTCTTACAGGTTAAAGTATTGTAGAAAAATGATGTTTTATGCGTAATCGGTGTTTTCTTGAAAGTTGCCATCGATAAGATTATAACGTCTTCATCTTAATGAAAAAATCGAGCCACTATATATTTACATTATCAGGATCAGACATCTTAAAACAAATGGAGGGCATTGATGCCATTTTTTTTAAAAAAAACACCCGAGATGAATAATAAGCGTAAAAGAGCTCGAGAAAAAAAATACTCCTTGTTTAACTAAGGCTATTCCTCTTGTTAAGGCATGGATGTAGCCTACTAGCTAGCTCGTATGTGGGTTGTGTAGGAGGGAGCTAGAGGAATAAGAGAGCGTTGTGATTATTATGTTAACAAGAAGCGGCAATAACACTAAGGATCACTTTGATACTCACATCCGCTAGTTACGAGTCTCAATTTCTGTCTTACTTGATACAACTGCTCTAAGCTTACTAATATATATGCAAGAGAAAATCCATAAAAATGTCTTCCCATTCTATAGTTGCATGTACAAATACAACAGAGTTAGATCCTCAGTCATAATATTTTTTGCTTAGTACATTGTTCAAAGAGTCCTTAATGTATGTCTAAGTTGTTCAAAACTCTCTAAATATATATGTGTGTATGAATATGAGTGAGAGAGAGAGAAATATGACAATCGTATTTTTATCAAATGTACGATTCTACAACCCAATTGGTCCCTTTAAAAAATAAATATATACATTGCCTACTAAGAGTGTATTTCTCTCCTTCAAAGAGTTCAATTTTCATTCAAAAAGTATCTTGTGATTTAGGATTAGTAGTACAGGAAGAAGTAGGTTTCCCAGCAAATCAGTGGCAAGAATTTGAACATCTATTTACAAGAAATTGACTTATGAATGATTTTCTGTCACGACCCAAAATGAGTCATGAGTGGCATCCACACTTAATCTCCTAGGTGAGCGAACCAACGAATTCAACCCCAACTTATATCAATTGTCCAACTTACGGAAATCAACCATAATGCGGAAGCTCAAACTTATTAAAGAAACCAATAAAAGA
>JAJOOS010036319.1:0-14494 GCA_029582725.1 Solanum chiquidenum | reverse complement strand
CCGCTCTTCAACCACTTGCGGCGCAACTCTTTCAATCCTAGGTCTATCCTTAATGAAAGTTCAAACAATAAGGCATCCTTGTCTTAAATCCTATGGTAGCGGTTCCTTCGAGTAAGAAAAATGTACTCTTTCCCACGTTTAATGACTTCCCTTCTGCGTAGACTGCCTCTTCCAAAAAGGTATAGAGCCTCTCCAACAACTCTTCCCCAGTGGCGGTCCTAGGATTATCTAGGGCCCGAGCCCCACGTTGCCTAACTTCCTTTAAAAAGGAAAGCAAGTCCCATCGATTGAGCTGTTGATGGATTTCAGCCCTCTCACGGGAATCTTTTAATTTAGAATACGTACGAGACTACCAAAACAAATTAAACTTCTTTCCCCGGAGCAGCAACTGAAAGAAAAAATACTGGTTTATTCATTTGCACCGAAAAAGAGTGGTAACTGTTATGAATGTGGATGAGTGGGGCATTTTTCTCATTATTGTTCCAATGTTCAGACGGACGAATGCTGCTAGGCATGATGCATGATAAAGCATAGGCGGAAAGGAAGTAGATTCAGATCTCTCTTTTGTACTATTTTAAAGAATTTTTTTAAAAGTATATTTTAACTTGAATTTCATTAACTATTAACATCCATTAGCTTAAAGGAGAAAATCACACATTTAACTTAATTGAAGGTCTAATATTCCTAGACAAATAAAACAAGGATCAAAATCGGAATAATACAATAATTCAGGGGCCAAATATGCTATTTGCCCTATTTTAGTATGTCTTTTCTAAAATCCATTCCAGAACATTAATTTGTTACTTTTTTTCTAAAATTACATTCTATATATAATCTATTTAATCAATGGAGCAGTAAAGAAATTTCGTGAAGGATGTTTAAATTTCAAAGTAAGTAACTATTTTTTACTATCACGTGTATCAAAAATAAGGTGTAGCCCCGGTAGAAGTTCTGATGGTAGTACGCTACCCCAACAAAGCAAAGGGTAGCTTTTCATGCCAATGCTTGTAATTATCGATCATCTTGCACAACATCCTCTTGATGTTTTTATTTGCAGCCTCAATCGTTCCATTCATTTGTGGTCTATACGCTGTCAAGTTTCGATGACTAATCTTGAACTTCTCATCAAATCACTATTTAGGTTGGTTCCGTTGTCAGTAATGAATGACTAAGAGATCCCAAACCTACAAATAATGTGATTTTTGACAAAATCATCTACAACTTCTTTCGTCACCGATATGTGAGAGGTGGCTTTGACCCACTTGGTGAAGTAGTCAATTGCAAAAAGAATGAATTTGTGTCCATTAGATCCTGTTGGTTCGATTGTACCAATGATGTCCATGCCCCAAGCTGCAAATGACCAAGGTGAACTAGAAATATGGAGTTCGTTGGGAGGAACTCGGATCATATATGTATGAGTCTGACATTGATGACATTTTTTAACATAGCGAATACAGTTTGTCTCCATGGTTAACCAGAAATAACTTGATCTCAGAATCTTCTTTGCTAGAGTAAAATTGTTCATGTGAGGACCACATGTTCTTGCATGTATCTCTTCAACCAACGTAGTAGTTCTCCAACATCGACGCACCTTAGCAAACCCAAATTGGGAGTCCTTCTATAAAGGACTTCTCCACTTAGAAAGAATTGATTTGCTAACCTTCGAACAGTGCATTTTTGTGCACTTGTTGCATCTTCTGGATATTCACCGTTCTTCAAATATCTTTGAATATCATGGTACCAAGGCTTTCCATCGGGCTCTTTCTCAACATGAAAGCAGTATGTTGATTGGTCATATATATGAACGTAAATGGGATCAATGTGAGATCAGGATGCGGAATCATAGAGGATAAAGTGGCTAAAGCATCTGCAAATTCGCTTTGAATCTTTGGCACATGCTTGAATTTGAATTTCTTCTTAATAAACCTTTTGCACAGCCTATGCACGCACTCCAGATATGGTAACAACTTTCGATTCTTGGTCGCCCACTCACCTCGAACTTGATGAATCAATAGGTCTGAATCTCCTATTATCAACATTTCTTGGACATCCAAGTCAATCGCCCGTCAGAGTTCCAAAATGCAAGCTTCATATTCAACCATATTATTTAAGCAAAGGAATCTAATTTTCGTCGTACCGGATAATGTTGCCCAGTTGGTGAGATCAGAACAGCTCTGATGCCAGACCCGCTTAGATTTTTAGCTCCATCAAGGAACAACTCCAACCATCATTTTCTTTAAAGATATTTTTTCCCACAAAAGCTACTTCTTCATCCGAAAAGTAAGTCTTCAAAGGTCTATACTTATCATCTACAAGGTTCTCTGCCATATAATCTACTAATGCATGTGCCTTCACAGCTTTTTGTGTGACATATACTATGTCAAACTCGCTCAATTGTATCTGCCATTTAGCGAGTTTACCTGTAGATATGAGCTTTTGAAAAATATACTTCAAAGGGTCTATTCTTGAGATCAGATAAGTAGTGTATGAAGAGAGGTAGTGTTGCAGCTTCTGGGCAACCAAGTTAAAGCACAACAGGTACATTTCAATAGAAAATATTAGGCTACATATGATGTGAACTTCTTGCGCATGTAGTATATTGTCTGCTCTTTCTTTCCTGTTTCATCATGTTGCCCCAAGATGGAGCTAAAGGCATTGTCCAATACTGATATGTATAACAACAATGGTCTACCCGATTCGGGCGGAACCAACACAGGAGGATTTGACAAATAGTTTTTGATCTTGTCAAATGCTTGTTGACATTCATCTGTCTATTTTACAGCAGCGTTTTTTTTCATCAGCTTGAAAATTGGTTCACAAATAGCAGTAGATTGGCTATGAAACGACTGATGTAGTTAAGTCATCCCAAAAACTCATTACCTCCATCTTACTCTTCGGCGGAGGAACATCACTGATAGCTTTGATTTTTGACGAATCTAATTTTATACCTCTGCGGATGACAATGAAACTCAGCAGCTTTCCAGCAGGAATACCAAAGACACATTTTGCAGGATTCAACTTCAGGTTATACCTGCGCAGTCTAGAAAAGAACTTTCAAAGATCATCCAAATGATTTGAACCCTTCTTTGACTTTATGATGACGTCTTCCACATAAACTTCAATTTTCTTGTGGATCATGTTGTGAAACAAAGTGGTCATTGCTCTCATGTACGTAGCCCCAACATTCTTTAACCCAAAGGGCATCACCTTGTAGTTGTAAACACCCCACGGTGTGATGAAAGCAGTTTTCTCAGCATCCTCCTTGTGAATCTCAATTTGATGATAACCAACAAACCAATCCACAAATGATTTTGTTTCATACTTGGCAAATTTGTCAATCAGGATGTGTATATTAGGCAATGAAAAATTATCCTTAGGACTGACCTTGTTGAGATCCTAATAATCCATACAGACTCAGACCTTTCCATCTTTTTTAGGCACTAGAACGACATTAGCAAGCCAAATTGGATACTCCGTCACTTGAAGGATTCCGACCTCTAATTGCTTTGATAATATCCTCCTTGATTTTCAAACTCACCTCAGGCTTGTATTTTCTAAGCTTCTGCTTCACTGGAGGACAAACTATATTAATGGGCAACCAATGAGCTATTATCGAAGTGCTTAGTCCTGACATGTCTACAAAGGCGAAAGCAAAAATATCCATGTTCTCTATGAGACACATGATATGTTTTTTCTTGTCATCTGCCGTCATATGGATGCTTATTCGGGTTTCTCGTGTTACCTCCGAATTTCCCAGATTCAGCACTTCTGTTTCTAGTAAGTTTGGATTGGGCTTTTCCTCGAATTTCTCAACTTTTCTAATTAACTCTTCAGGGACTTCATTTCTTCAACCTCTTCTAAATCATTTATGTTAAGTTGCGCAGTCTCATTATGTGTCATAGTCTCAAATTCAAATATTTATAACTTTTTTTTATGACAAGGGAAACTCGCTGCCACTACCCTTTGGGTGTGCACAGGGTAAAAACCCCCGCTCCTTTGCAATAGCTCTCAAATCACATATTTATAACATTTTTTGTTGAAAGAAAAATAACACAGAGATAAATAAAGGATAAATAAATTGGAAAAAAAGAACTTTATTGCTCAAATCTAAACCTCAAAAGTTTAATAATGCTAGTACTTGAAAAAAATTAAAAACAAACTGGAATTGAAATTTTTTGAAAATTGATATAAAAATCATTTTCCAAAGCTACCTAGATGCCCGGTGAGGTCTAGATTGAGTTGAAGTCCAATTGTTGATGGCGACCTTTGGTACATTGCTTCCTCTAGGGTCCCCTTTCTCCTTCTCGTGGATCACAACATTGCAGCTCTTCTCTTCCTCCTTGGTCAAAGACAAACCCTTCATGTCCTCTAGAAACTCATCAGTGATACTACTCATGAACCCGACAGATCAAAATGACTGGTGCAACGGGGGTATGGATTTTCTTAGTGGGTAAGTATCCTTCCGTAGGTGGTTACCAATCAAGCAATTCTTCAGTAGTATATATATATATATATATATATATACTATATATTCTAAACCAAAAGTGGTTGAATGACGAGTAGGTTATATGGGTTCAACTATTCCTTGCAATCTGGCCCCCAAACCTTTCCCAAGTTCAAAACCAAACCAGAGCATCATGTCTATAATCTTCTAGTTATACCATGGTTGTACTTCAATATTGCTGACAAGCTCCACCGTATGAAACATCTCTCCGTCTAGATGATCTCACCCTTCGACCGCATATATAGGATGTTCTCTTTTCCCATACACTACCACTTCTTTAGATCCCATTCAAATTTCAAGCACTGATGAAGAGTAGAAGGAACTGCTCCAACCATGTGAATCCAGGGGCAACCCAGTAATAGATTGTATGAGGCTAAAATGTCCATGACTTAGAAAACTATGGAAAAGGTAGTAGGACCAATGAACATGTCCAAGGTTACCTCTCTACTAGTACCCCTTTGAGAACCATCAAATGCTCTCACACTCATTATCCAGGTTTCGACCTTCGAACTATCCATATCTAGTCTTGTTAGCGTGCTCAGAGGGCAAATGTTCAAACCAGAACTTGGATCAACCAAAGCTTTGGTGACTAACTTATTCTGATATTGGGTAGAAATATACAAAGTTTTGTTGTGGGACGTTCCTTCAAGCGGTAGCGCATCTTCATGAAAGGATATCATGTATGCTTCGAATACTTGCCCAACCATTTTGACTACCTCTCACGAGTAATGCTAGCAAGAGCATACGCTTCACCTAGAACCTTCATAAGAGCATTCCGATGAGTTTCTGAATAATGCAGCAAAGACAAAATGGATATTTGGAATGAAATTTACTCAATTGATCAACAATAGAGTAGTCCTTGGCTTGCAATTTCTTCCAGACAAATTGTTCTTCCAACTCTACAATTGGTGGCTTAGATTTGCTAGAGCTACCTTGAACGAAGTTCTCGGAAGTGTATAGTCTGCCAGATCTGGTCACTGATTTCGCAACATCTGTTTCTTCCACCTTTGATATTACTTTCCCATAATCTCACAGAACAACATGGGTATCATACTTGATAGTATGAGCTCTATAAACAGTAAATGGAGGCCTAGGAATGACAACCTCAACCTCAAAAGAAGCACACCTTTGCACTACAACAAGCGTCTGGGTGGTAGCAATCATCGTCTCGTCTGGCTCGAAGAGCAAAATGGATCCCTCCAAATTCATCATATCACCAGTTTCTACCATATTAACTTGGTGGTTATGAAGAAGATGTCTTGCCACATTTGGCACGGGATCCTTAAGCTGGATGGCCTTTGTATCAATAAGCTTTTGAATCTTATCTTTCAAAGATCTGCAAGCTTTAGTGGTATGGCCCTTATTCCTAAATGATATGCACAAGCTTTGTTAGGGTTGTACCACTTGGCATGGACATCTACGGACAAAGTAGGGATTGGGGTAACGTAGCCACTTTGATTCAACCTTTCGTAAAGCTGAGCTGTGGGTTCGGCTAAAGGGGTATAGGTTTTTATGGGTCTTCTTTCAAAGGGAGGTCTGTAGCTTGGTGGTTGAGTGGGTGGTGGGGATTGAAAGTATGAAGGTTGTACATTATAGACAAGATAGTTGGTTTGTTAATATTGTGGAGGACGATTTTGGTAGTATGAAGGTATGAGATGGGGAGATGGAGGATATAGAGATGTAGTTTTCATTTAGTATTTAGAGGGGGTTTTGATTCCCTAAGCCATCATCACAGAACTTGTTTCATTTTTCTTTCGATTCTTCGCCATTCCATCGGATTGCAAGCCTTTATTGGTGGCTTGCAAACCCTCCAGGTTGACGATGGTTCCATTCTTAATGCCTTCTTCAATTCTTTCACCCAACTTGATGATGTCTGCAAAAAAATTCTCAGCCACGAGCATCATTATATCATAGTATTGTGGTTTTTGGGCGGGGATGAAGTTATTCTTCATTTGAGACTCATTCATAGGAGGTCTAGCTCTAGTCGCCTCGGACCTCCATCTAATGGCATAATCCTGAAAGGATTCGCTAGGCTTTTTCTTCAGATTTTGGATATATAACTAGTCAGGTGCATTTTCCATTTTGAATCCAAACCTATTCATGAAATTCGTAGCCATATCCACCCATTTAACCCATTTGCGAGGGTCTTGTTCAATGTACCATGATAAGGCCTCCTAGTGAGACTCTTCGTGAACAGCTTCATTCATATTTTTTCATCCATTCCCACTCCTAGAAGTTTGTCACAGTACAAACGCAAGTGGGCTTTGTGGTCTTCGATACCCTTGAACATATCAAACTTTGGGAGTTTATACCCTTCAGGTAATTCCAAGTCTGGGTGCATGCATAGATCTTCATAGCTCAACCCTCTTAGCCTTTTGCTTCCCTCTACGTGTAGCACTCTACTAGACAACTTATCCAATCTCTCGGTCATGGCTTTTATCAGAATATCATTTTGAGAGGATTCTGACTCATGGGTTAAGAGAGTGGCTTCAACATATATAGGGTTAAGAGTTTGATTTCCAGGAGTATGGGCATATGAGGAGTTCGTAGCAGGTACATTATGGTTTAAAATTGGTTCAGACATGTTTGGCGTGCTTTGCTGGTGGTAGTGATGAGGTGGGAATTGGGTAATTGGAACAGGCATATAGGTGGAGCTTGGTTGCGTTTTGTGTGAGGTGGTGGGAAAATATTTGGATGAGTGGAGTTAGGTCAAGTGATATTAGATGGAGGATTATTTGGTAAGGTTGTTTGATTGGTGAGGGGTAGGATGTCCATGTTTTCCCCAAAAACATGCCGAGAGAAATGGATAATTTGGCCAAATCGCTCAAGTTGGCCACCTCTTCATCTAACTCCATAATTTTGCGTTCAAGTCTCAAAATCGGATCACTAAAGAGTTGTCCACCCTCAGAAATTTCAACCCTTTCATTGATACTATTGTTATCAACCATTTTTCCTTTTTCTTTGCAACTTGCTATTTGAGGAGGAAGGGTCCCTTTTGATCTTGTATGGGCCAGAATGAAAGACAGATCAACCTTACGGAAAAAGAAAATAATAGAATCAGCAGAAAAAGGATGTTAGGAGATTAGAACAGTATTATAATAATATCATATTGTTTGAAGACGCTCAAAATGCAAAGGACCTTATTGACCAAGAGGTAGGCATATAAGTGATGCGCAATGATTAATTCAAGACTTATTTGCCAATTTGGAACTTGGAGTTAGGAAATAAAGGAAAACAAACTTTATTTATTAAATAAGATTCAATTTATTACATCATAATTAAGAAAGAGCAAAAACTGGAAATAAACTAAAGAGGCAAGGGATAACATTGGGGAAGCAGCCCTAAACAACAACTTCAATGAGGTTGGTCTCCGATGTTGGCACAATTTTCTCTCTCATCTCTGGAGTGATATCATAGTCGTAGTTGAGGAGATTGTGAGCCCATCTTCTCTCCCTTTCATTTGGAAACAAGGAAGACTCTCTTCGTTCAAATCTCTATGTTCCGCATTCTTCAAGATCCACACGTTATACTCGGGTGTACAAAAAGGTCGTTGCTCTCGAACATCAATTGTTACCACCATCGCAGTATAGTGTCCACTTGTGGGATGTTAGGCCCAAAATTATACTTGTAATGGCCCATATGAGATCGCAAGGGTAACATTTTAATTTGCCCATAATGACGAAGAACTCGGAGAGGCGCGTATGGTTGAATGCCATTCAGACCAATAATCTTGATGAAGTAAAGCTCATTACCTCTTATGATGGCACGACGAGGACTCAACAAATAATACTTTCATTGGAATTTGAACACTTGAAAACCCTCTCGAATACACGAACCAGTCTTCCGTTCCTACAGGGGGCAGGAAAAAATTTCATCCTTTCGAGATGACTAAGAATATTGTTCCCTACACATTTCAAAATGTCTACCAATTCGTCCCTCTTGTAAAAGTGTTCAACAGCCCAGAGTTGCAATAAGAAATTGCATCCTTCGAAGTATCTCTTACCCTTAGTGCATGCAGACACTGCCTTTATTATTTCTGCTAGTATCATAGGCACTATAGTCTTCTTATGTTGGAGCTTGCCTCGAGTCATCATGCGAACCACATAACTCAGGCTAGTGTGGATTTTTCCCTTTTCCATAGGGAAACTAAAGAACCTAGCAATGAAATAGCAAACACATTGAGATGATATCTTTCCCACTTTGCAACGGAGCAAGCAAATTCCTTACTAAGGTCTTCATTGCCCACTTCGTCTCCAAAATGTGAATATAGAAATTCTATAGAAATCCACCTCTCCTTTAAACAACCTAAATCCGGATTATGGTGCATTCCAATTTGCTTTAGAAAAGACCTCAGGGATGGTTTATGTGGTACAATTATCTCACACTCCTTGTAAGGAAGGTCCAGAAACCCGCCAACCTCCTCAATTGTCGGGGTTAGTTCAAAATACCTAAATTTGAAAACCAACCTTTCCCAAAATTTTAACAAAGCCTTGATCGAATGACGATCAGACTCGACGGAGATGTGGGAAGTAAAGTCACACAGTAATTCATGCGCCTCTAGTTTTCGGTTTCGCTCAATATTCAACCAGTTCCTTAGGATACGACTCACTCTGATCACCATTTGTGTGTTGAGGAAATGAGGAAAAGTCATGACTCTGCAAACAAACAAACAACAACAAATTCAAAACTCTATTTTGAAATAATTTAATTATTATGATCACATTGACACGTAATATGCAATTTGTCATATTATGTGTCAATGTGATCATAATAACTAAATCAAGCCAAATTATGTCAAAATGGAGTTTAGAATTTGTTTGTTGTATGTTTGCAGACTCGTCGTTTTTCCTTATTTACCCAACACACGTGGTGATCGGAGTGAGTCGTATCCTAAGGAACTAGTGGAAAGATATTAAGAGAAATCGAGAACTAGAGGCGCATGAATTATCAGGGCAGCCTTACTTCCATTATCTCTGTTGAGTCTGATCGTCTTTTGATCAAGGCTTTGTTAAATTTTTTGGACCTTGAAAGGTTGGTTTCAAATTTAGGAATTTTGAACTAACCCCGACAATTGAGGAGGTTGGCGGGTTTCTCGACCTTCCTTACAAGGAGTGTGAGATGATTGTACCACACAAACCATCCCCAAGGTCTTTCTAAAGCAAATGGAAATGCACCATAATCCGGATTTATGTTGTTTAAAGGAGAGATGGATTATTATAGAATTCATATATTCATGTTTTAGAGATGAATGGGCCATAAAAGCTTTAATAGGGAGTTTGCTGCTCCGCTGCAAAGTGGGAAATATATCATATTAATGTGTTTGCTATTGCACTGCTAGGTTCATTAGTTAATCCTATTTTAAAGGGAAAAATCCACACTAGCCTAAGTTATGTGGTTCGCATGATGACTCGAGGCAAGCTCCAACATAAGAAGACTATAGTGCATATGATACTAGCAGAAATAATAAAGGCATTGTCTGCATGCACTAAGGGTAAGAGATACTTCGAAGTGTGCAATTTCTAATTACAACTATGGGCTGTTGAACACTTATACAAGATGGACGAATTGGTAGACATTATGAAAGGTGTAGGGAACAAAATTCTTAGTCATCCCGAAAGGATGAAATTTTTTCCTACCCCTGTAGGAACGAAAGACTGGTTCGTGTATTTGAGACGGCTTTCAGGTGTTCAAATTCAATGGAAGTATTATTGGTTGAGGCCTCGTTGTGTCATCACAAGAGGTAATGAGCTTTAATTCATCGAGATTATTGGTTTGAATGGCGTTCAACCATACACGCCTCTCTGAATTCTTTGTCAATTCGGACAAATTCAAATGATACCCTTGCAATCTCATATGGGTCATTACGAGTATAATTTTGGGCCCAACATCCCACAAGTGGACACTATACAGCGAAGGTGGAAAAATGTGGTAACTATTGATGTTCGAGAGCAACAATTTTTCTGTACACCCGAGTATTATGTGTGGATCTTAGAGGATACGGAACATAGAGATTTGAGCAAAGGGGATCTTCCTGGTTTTGGTGATGAAAGGGCGAGAAGATGGGCTTGCAAGCTCCTTAACTACGACTATGATATCACTCCAGAGATGAGAGAGTAGATTGTGCCCAACATTGAGACCAACCTCATTGAAGTTGTTTTTAGGGCTTTGCTTCCCCATGTTATCCCTTGCCCCTTTAGTTTATTTCCAGTTTTGATTTTTCTTAATTATGATGTAATAAATTGAATCTTATTCAATAAATAAAGTTTGTTTTCCTTTATTTCCCAACTCTAAGCTCCAAATTGGAAAATAAGCCTTGAATTAATCATTGTGCATCACTTATGTGTCGTCTTACCCCCTGTTGTAATGCAAAGGGGTGCTCCTTTTGAGGTTGAGGTCGACATGCCTAGGCCTCCATTTACTGTTCATAGAGCTCATCTACCTATCAAGTACGATACCCATGTTGTTCCGTGCAATAATGGAAAAGGAAAAGCAATGGTGGAAGATACAGATGTTGTGACAGGAGTGACCAGATCTAGGAGAATATACACTTCTGAGAACTTGGTTCAAGGTAGCTCTAAGCCACCGATTGTAGAGTTAGAAGAACAAGGTGTCTGGAAGAAATTGCAAGCCAATGACTACTCTATTGTTGATCAATTGAGTAAAATCCAATTCCAAATATCCATTTTGTCTTTGCTGCAATCTTCATAAACTCATCCAAATGCTCTTATGAAGGTTCTAGGTGAAGCGTATGTCTCTTCTAGCATCACTCATGAGAGGTAGCCCAAATGGTTGGGCAAGTATTCGAAGCATACGTGATATCCTTTCATGAAGATGAGCTACCGCTTGAAGAAACATCCCACAACAAAGCTTTGTATATATTTCTACCCATAATCAAAATAAGGTAGTCACCAAAGCTTTGGTTGATCTAGGTTCTGGTTTGAACATTGGTTTGAACATTTGTCCTCTGAGCACGCTAACAAAACTAGATATGGATAGTTCGAAGGTCCAAACTTGGAAGTTGAGTGTGAGAGCATTTGATGATTCTCAAAGGGGTACTACTAGTGGAGAGGTAACCTTAGACATGCTCATTTGGTAACCTTAGACATGCTCATTGGTCCTGCTACCTTTTCCATAGTTTTCTAAGTCGTGGACATTCCAGCCTCATACAATCTATTGCTAGGTTCCCCCTGGATTCACATGGTTGGAGCAGTTCCTTCTACTCTTCATCGATGCTTGAAATTTGAATGGGATCTAAAGAAGTGGTAGTCCACGGGGAAAGAGAGCATCCTATATATGCTGTGGAAGGGTGAGATCATCTAGACGGAGAGATGTTTCATACGGTGGAGCTTGTCGGCAATATTGAAGTACAACCATGGTATAGCCAGAAGATCATAGACATGATGCTCTAGTTTGGTTTTGAACTTGGGAAAGGTTTGGGGGGCAAATTACAAGGAATAGTTGAACCGATACAACCCACTCGTCATTCAACCACTTTTGGTTTAGAACATATATACTGAAGAATGGCTTGATTGGCAACCACTTACAGAAGAATACTATTACCCACTAAGGAAACCCATACCACCGTTGCACCAGTCATTTCGATCTGTCGGGTTAATGAGTAGTATCACTGATGATGTTCTAGAGGGCATGAAGGGTTTGTATTTGACCAAGGAGGAAGAGAAGAGCTGCAATGTCGTGATCAACAAAGAGGAGAAAGGGGACCCTGGAGGAAACAAGGAAGCAATGGTTGCCATCAACAATTGGACTTCAACTCCATCCAGACCATTCTGTCGCGCCCCATTTTTTCTCAAAACAGGTTTATTGCATGACCTAACAACTCTTTTAGGTTTGTTTAAAAAAAGAAGAGTTGTTATCTAACGAATTAAAGGCGCGTTAGGGCACCAATCTAAACTAACTAATTTTAACTAAAGGGTCTACGAAACCATAGATTCGGGTAAGAGTTCAAATTATCTCAAGAGAAAGGAGTTAAGCACCCCTCGAGGTCCACAAATGTGGGTCCCGATCATATCTCATACTCCCTATGTCCCAATTTATATGACTTACTTTCCTTTTTAGTCAATCCCAAAAAGAATGACACATTTCTATATTAAGTAACAATTTCACTATAAAATGTCTACTTTACCCTTAATGAAATGATTTACAGCCACACAAATTTCTATCATTCATTTTGGACCACAAGTTTTAAAAGTCTTCCTTTCTTTCTTAAACTCCATGCCGAGTCAAACTACATCACATAAAATGGGACAGAGGGAGTACAATCTATGTGGGGGTTACAATTTGGCAAATAAGGTCTCTAATTAATTAATTGAAGAAAAACTAAGTGATAAAGAACAAGAAACTTTTATTTTAAAAATAAGCATATAAAGTTGATTTTTAATAAACTAACATAAGTCTAGGTGATTTAATAAGTTATCATGCTATTGTTTAACGCGATAAATAAAAATAGAGACAACCAATGAGCATTAATTATCTAATCAATTAAACAGATTATGCGATAAAATAAGCAAATTTTATTTAAAGCCAATTGACAAATATAGATGATTAGATCATTAAAATAATCTAACATTTTTATCATTGAAGCGATAAATTAAAAAAAATAACAAAGGTCATTAATTATTTAATTAATTAAAAAAAACGTGATAAGATAGGCAAATTAAATTTTTGAGTGATAAGATGATAAGAGACAACCAAAGAGCATTAATTATCTAATCAATTAAACAGATTATGCGAATAAAATAAGCAAATTTTATTTAAAGCCAATTGACAAATATAGATGATTAGATCATTAAAATAATCTAACATTTTTATCATTTAAGCGATATATTAAAAAAATAACAAAGGTCAGTAATTATTTAATTAATTAAAACAAAACGTGATAAGATAGGCAAATTAAATATTTGGGTGATAAGATGATAAGACAAGTTAAACTTATTTATTATTAATAAAGATGGACATGTAAGGCTAATTCTTTTAAACAACACAATTGTAAGGCAATAATTAATTTTAAAGTAGATAAGCGAGAGAAGAGAATTAACACCAAAAGGTACAAAAATCATAAGATCGAATTGTAAACTAATCTACCCAAAAAAAAACATAATTATAAAAGTTGATTTGTAAGCATTTAAAACTTTAGAATTCAAATCAATCCGTAAGAGAATTCAAGGAGGCTAGGAATGATACCAACGATATTATTAATCGCAGTCCTCCACCATAGAAACATTTTTATTTAAGGTCAATCTTAGAAAAATAATATAATATTCAAATGATAGATTAAAGATATATATATATAATTCCTTTTGAAAGACATCTTGGATAGGTGGTACCCGGGGACGCATCGGCTTAGTTAGAAAATTTGGAATTAGACCTTAATTCACTTTACTTTACAACTAACTATAAGTTAGGAGATAGTATTTATATATATATATATATAATTAAAAATGAAAATGCCATGTCAGATCCAAATTATGAAAACCGGAGTTGAACAATGACTTTGACAATGAGAAATAGAAACAACTTTAACAATTGAAACTTGAGTTAAATAATTAAATAAGAATAATTAAAAGGAAAATAAGAAGTGAGACATGGAAAAAGAAGTAAAGAAACACATAGCATATAATTTCCCCGCCCCGAATCCTTATTATTATAGCGTGCTTATTACAAAATATTACAAGCCAAATAAGAAGCATGCTTGAACAAAGCATGAAAACCTTTATAAATTAAAGGCAAAAGGCATAAATTGCCCCCTAAACGTATACCCAAAAGTCATTTACACACTTTAACTAATGGAGTGACCTATTACACACCTTAAGTACATAAAAGTATATTTATTTCCCCCTTCCGTCACCCAACCCAGGACATTATGCCTAGAGTGAAAGCCACTCGCCTCCTAGTTAAGCCACGTAATAAAAGACCCCAATCCGATTCATTTGACCCAAAATCGTTTCTTTTGACCCAAACCCGTTTCTTTTC
>JAJOOS010036318.1:0-12064 GCA_029582725.1 Solanum chiquidenum | reverse complement strand
TGTTGGATTCGCGTGTTTTTTTGTTTAAGAATTGGATAGTTGAAGTGCCTACTTGTGCACTTTGAAAGTTAGAGGTCATACTTAAAATTCGAAGCCAAGTTTAGGGTCCAATTTATGTATTATGCCTTTCCAAAAAGTTGTAACATTTCCGATAAGACACAATAAACATTTGTTCATACTACCCTTTGTTGTCTATAAATAGCGGATTTCCTTTCATTTTAAAACAACGAAAGCTTTGAACCTCTTCTTCTTCACAATTAAATATTTGTGTACTTTGCTCATGTTGAGTGGCTCAATGACACCATTGCTTATGTTACAGATCCTGACATGTATTTTTAGAATCATAATTTATGGGGAAAAAGGTCGGATATACCCCCGAACTTTAATAAATGGTACGTCTATACCCTCCGTTATACTTTGCGTCCATATAAGCCCCTGCCGTTCAATTATAGGTACACACATGCCCCTCTCACTAACGGACCCCTCATTTTTTACACGTGTCTTAATCCTAATGAACTACCCGTTTGACCTTTTTTTTTAACCCATAAACCAACTATCCGCCCCATAACCCAATATCCACCCAATTTCCTATTGACTTTTGAGTAAAAAATAGTAAATAGGAACGGGACCTTTAAATTTGGGTATTTTAATTAGGATATATCTTAGAGGAAATTGGGTGGATATTGGGTTATGGGGCGGATAGTTGGTTTATGGGTTAAAAAAAAAGGTCAAACAGGTAGTTTATTAGGATTAAGACACGTGTAAAAAATGAGGGATCTGTTAGTGAGAGGGGCATGTGTGTACCTATAATTGGACGACAGGGGCTTATGTGGACGCAAAGTATAACGAAGGGTATAGACGTACCATTTATTAAAGTTCGGAGGTAAATCCGTCTTTTTTCCTTATTTATGCTTATGTTATTAAGGATAAATGATAAGATATAATAATTTTCATTTTCCTTTATATTATTAATGTTTGTTACTACGTAATCTTGTATGTAAAATAATATAATATTTTAATTTTAATGATTGATAAATTTTTAAATATTATTTTATAAATTTCATGATATTAAATTCTCTCATAATTTTACTAGTTGGATCATAAAGGAAAATGAAGGAAAGAGAGACAAAAAGAAGAAAAGCGAGAGGTAATTTAGTTCATTGAAAAAGATACAATCAATACACAACTAGAATATAATGAAAATACAACTAATAATATAACGGCAAAAACATCTTTGCTTATATGCATAAAAATGTAATATAGAAAAATAAAAAAAAAAATTAAGACCCAACACTTTGAAAGATATTAGACGTCATTTCTTGACATTTAAGGGATTGCTTTTATACTTATCCCAAAACATAAGGAACATCGCCTACTTTTTTTGTATGTTTAATTTTATTTTAATTTGATACGAAGTTTTTAAATTAACAATACAAAAAAATAAAAAAAAAGTTGTAAAGAAGAAATTTTTCCTGAAAAGGTAACCTATAAAGCTCTATCAACAAGCTTCTCCTGTTTGGCCTTTCGCCAATTTCAGAGAAGGAGAAGACAAATACAATTTTTGTATGTGGGAAAGCTTTTAACCTCAAATTCATTGAAAGATGTTCCAATTTTTTTTGTTCAAAAGGTTCATCAATGTTTGGTGATCAAAAATTCAAAGACAAATTCTGTAGAACAACTTGAGGTTCATACAAAAAGTTCACTCCTTTTGTCTGATTCTTGTTTTCTTTAGATTTTAATATCAAGATTCACCTTACCCATTATTAAACTTGGTGGACTATATATAGGGGGGTGGGGGTGGAGTGGATGAAGTGAACAAAATGGCAGCAGTTGCAGTAGGAAATGGGGGTGAGATATGGAAAGCCCATGGTGCAATGGTTTTGGTACAGCTTTTCAATGGTGGTTACCATGTGATTACTAAGGTGGCTCTCAATGTGGGCATGAATGAAATTGTCTTCTGTTTGTATAGAGATCTTATTGCTATAGCTATTCTTGCCCCAATTGCCTATTTCCGTGAAAAGTTAGTTCTTTTTATCTCTTTTCATATATTCCCCTTTTTACATGTTTCTCTTAAATTTGCCATCCAAGTAGTGTATTAGTCTCTCTATCTCTATGGAGAAAATACCTGATTCCTTCTTCTTTGTAAACAAGGAGTGGTCATAGGCACTTTGTGAGTATCCTGCACTAGTCAATGCAGTTGTAGGCTTAATGTTGTGTTGTCTTGAAGCCTGCTTCGACCCATACGATGACATAACTGGCCTACAAACTTTCTTCCCCCCCTGTTTGTGGAAACTGGAAACCTTGTGGCAAACTCATATAGACTATCTCAGATAAATTACCATGTAAGAAGGCATTGGACAATTGAATTGATGTACATGTAAATCATGAATAGTGACAACTTAATTGCTCCTCCCTGTGGAGGATCCCCCACCTTCCTTTTTCTCTTTATTCTTTTTGTGGTCACATAGCAGAGATATATTTAACTATGCAAAAACAGGCACCCTCTAGCATACAGTGGTAGACAGAATACCTACATTTAACACAAGCTCACAATCTTATGACATATGAACATGTCTCACCAATACCATCAAAATCACTTTGCCTACTCTTTGGTGGTTTCTTTTTGGAATTCAATGTAGAAGTAATAGTTTACCTTGGATTACTGTTGGGCGCGTCCAGTAAAGACCAAGCAACATGGAACCCAGTGATTATAAAAAGTTGCAGGTTGGCAGAAGATATACTTTTCGATAGGGGGTAGAAAGTGTTGATTAGGAGCACATATTTTAGCATTCCCACATACTAGGTCAATGCTACAGTCACCAACTAACTAACTGGAGAATCGAAAAGCCTCTATCTAGTGGAACTTCTTATGGGGCTCAACAAATGGAGATAGGAAGTTTTACTTAGTAAGTTGGGAGGTTGTCACATCCCCAAAGAGTTGGCGGGCATTGGGTGAAGTTTTCCTTGTTTTGAACAATACTCTTTTAGGAAAGTGGATGTCGAGGTTGCAAATCAAGAAGCACCACCTCTCTGGAGGGATGTGATAATGGAAAAATATGGGACCTAGGAAGGAGGTTGGAGGACTAAAAACATTAAAATTTCAATGAAGTGAAAACTTTGGAGGAATATTATGAAGGAGTTGGAGGAGTTCAATGTCAACATAACATTTCAAGATTGAAGATGAAGCAGAATCGGTTTTTGAGATCACGGGTAGGACAGCAAAAAAACACATAAAAGGAGATGCTAGTACAACATCTTCTGTGTTCAGTAGAGGGGAATTCATTGGAACCTAGGTTCAAGAGAAACCTAGGATTGGGAGCTCGCTGGATTTCAAGTCTACTTGAAATGATCTACAAGCAAAACACATCACATGTTGGCCAAGATATATAGAAGTGGGAGAGGGGAAAGATGAATTGTTCATGGTTAAGTCTTAATACCATAAGCTTTTGGTAAGGAACTAGTCGGGTTTCCGCTACTTATCAGCTTGAATTCCTAGGGCGTCAAGGAAAATAAGCTTCTTTACATGGTTTGCATCAAGGGAGGGATCTTAACAGCTGAAATTTTGAGAAATACATCAACTCGTATTCTTGCAGAAATTCGGGCAGAGACATAGATCACCTACTCTTGTGCTGCAAGGTAGAAACTCTCTTATGTGGGAGATCTTGAAAAGTTTCGGATTACAGTTGATATGATACTAGGCATAATGAAGAAGGCATTATTCAACTAGTTCTTTAAAGGGAGGAGAAGACCAAGGGCGTGTGATGTGGCTCCATTAGGACTAATGTGGGTCATGTGCAAGGAAAGAAATATGAGAGCCTTCAAGGGGATAGGAAATGATCTTGTATATTAGAGGAATGACCTATTATTCCTTAATTCGTAGTATCTTTTTGGTGCTTCTGTGAAGTTTTAGTTTGTGTAGAAGACTTGGAGGTTCTTTTTAACTAGAAAGTCTAAAACATCATTGAATAAAAGATTTCGTGACGTTTGTGCAAAATCATATTCTTTTGTAGATTCTCTACCCTTTTATGTTTTTGATGAAGTTGTAGAATTTGTACCTTCTGATATACTGCTTGTATACTGGAGACTTTTCTACTGTTAATAAAATTATTTTACCTTATAGAAGAAGGAGTAGCTTAGTCTTTGATCAGATGAAACTACTTGATGCTGCAATATCATCTATTTTGTGTTTATTAGAGATATGGACTGCCCCTTGTAAGTTCCACTCAAAATTGTGCCATATTGCATCTTGGAGATTTGTGATAATAGCCAATCTTTTTTTTTTATGGGGGGGCGAGCGGACAAAGAATAGATTTTTGTTAAAAATTTGTCAGTCAACCTTGATAAAAGTAGCTATTGCTAATATTTTCTGCGCTTTTATACTATTTTAACCCTATAGGAATTTCTCTATGTACAGGAGGTCAAGGCTTCCTCTGAGTAAACGACTACTACTGTCATTCTTCATTTTAGGATTAACTGGGTGAGTTTTGATGTCCTAAGCATGTATGTTTGGATTTGTTTAGTTAATTTCCTTAGTTTTGTTATACTTGATAAAATACTATTCCTGAAAACTCCTTTTTCCTCTCTTGGTATTGTGACAGTATTTTTGGTAACCAACTGTTGTTCCTTGTTGGACTTGGCTACACAAATCCGACTTACGCTGCTGCGTTGCAACCTGCAATACCAGTCTTTACGTTCATACTTGCTGTACTTATGGGGTCAGTAAACTTTTACTCCCTTCATCACTGGATTTTGTATCTGTCTCCATCACCCCCGTTTCTTGCATGTCCTGGGTGTTGAGTGAATCTTCTGTTGCTTAACTTTGTGAGCTGTATAAAATCATAGTTCTATCAAGTGTCAAATGTTGTATTCTTAATACCAAAATTGCTTTGTGCTTTAAGTTGGAGCAATCACAAATACTTTCTTTTGTGCATAGAATGAGAATAATTACAATCAACTGTAGAATCTATATCCTCTAAATTTCTTAATTGAAATATTTTCATTTTTCCAAAACCTATAGTTATTCTCTGTAACTGGGGAATGCTTGAATGGATCTCAAAAGGGTAAACATTCAGGAAATTGGTTTATGTGGTGCTGTTTTGGAAACATTTGAGGTGAAAGGGTGTTTCTGTTTGCCAAAAAACAACCTAGGTGCTCCTTTATTTATTTTAATAGTATACCATTTAAACTGTAATTTTATGATCAATGATAGAGTACAGGGTGTAGTTCAATTGTCAAGGTAACACATGAAGTGGATCACAGAGGACATGCTGCTGTTGCAGAATAGTTTAGTGGAAATGAGACGGGCATCTATGATGTGGAGAAACTTTAATGCCTTAATTTAGTTGAGATGCAGGCGGTTTCCCTTGGGGATCTCTCGGTATAAAAAAAATGGAAATGCAAGGGACGGGCTTTTGAATAAAGTATTCACTGTGAAGTAGTCCATGTTCCCTGCTATTTAAGTCATCGGTCATTACAGGAAGGAACATGAGCTAGTCCATTGTGCATTTCTAGAATTGTCACATAACTTATCTGTCGCAGTTGTGGACCTGCTCAATATCATTCATATGTGTTATTAATGCAGTACAGAAACTGTGAAGCTTCTTACTATGGAAGGTCAGGCAAAAGTTGGAGGTACTATTGTTTGTGTTTCTGGGGCGATTTTGATGGCTGTATTCCGTGGTACAGCGGTGTTTGGAGACGGCACATCAGACTTCACAGCACAAATTGAGACAAGTGCTAAGGGTCAATCAGAGCCTGCTGGATGGCTAATGTCTAGTTTTCTGGAGTTGGGATTTGATTATTGGCACCTGGGCGTCTTATGCTTACTAGGAAACTGTATGTGCATGGCAGCATACATAGCTTTTCAGGTAACTAGATAATCATTTCAATTGTTAATTCAGATTGGCTTGATTGTAATAAATAGCAGACCGTTCTCAATGATTATACTGAAAAGCTATGCGCATATATAATTTACATATATATCTAGTCATCCCTTAAAAAGTTTTCCCCCGATCTTCCTTGTATATTGGCCCTTTCACGATGGACCTCCTTCTTTAATAATATGCTCATGAAGGTGATTTTCACATGCTTTGGGTGAGTGGCCTGTGATGCACTAGCATTTGCAGGCGGGCTTTTGAAATTGTGAAATTGGTATTGAGTGAATTTATACAACTGATTGAAACCTGATAAAAAAGTTTAATGTACTAACAATCTTTGAAAAGAATCGCCATGTAAAATACAGATGTAGCTTACCTTGTAAAAATATTAAATGTAACTTAATTATGTCTAATACCCCTTCCATCATTTTCTTTCTTGTCTAGGGATTTAATTTTCGCTCTCACGGTTCTTAGGAAAGGCTGGTAATGGTTTGTTGATTCATCTTGATTGTTGATTGGTTTACTTTTGTATAATCTCAACTATAGTCTAGTAGGTTTCTTTCGTTCTTTTTCTAATTCTTCTTTTGTTGGGGGTGAAGATGAAGAAGAGGTTGCTTAAATTTGAATTGTCTTTTAGTATCGCTATTTTGCTTACAGAAACAACTCTTATGTCCTAAAATGAAAATGAAACCTATATATCTAGATGGTGTTTCAATAGGAAGTATAATGCCCTTTACCTTTGCCCTTACATTTTACCATTTCATAAAAGATTTAAAATAATGTCCTTTACCCTTTCCTTGTTAAAGGTGATCACGTTCAGTTTCATGATATTCTCTCCTATTTGGTTTCTGCTCTTGTGAACTTTGATCTACCAATTGCTATTCATCTGAAAGAGATCAATTTGCTCATCTTGCCACTTTGTTGGACACCTTTTACTTAATCTTAGACCTGTTAAGTTTTGATCATGTAAAGTAATCCAGATTATATAAATTAATGATCCTTTGATAATTGGTTAAGAAAGATTACATTAATGAACAATATCCAGATACTAATTCCAGTCAACAGAGTTGATGTATTAAAAAAACTGATCTTTTTGTGAAATAATCCATACCCAATAGTCCAAAAACCAAACCTAATACTTATTTTTGTGAAATAATCCATATAAACAATCTGGTTTTGGTTGGTAGGTTGACCTCTAGTCATGATTGGTACAAACAGTTTATTCTGAGATGTCTGAGACACTTGAGATCTTGGGCTAGCTCGAAGTGTTGCCTGGAAATCCTTGAGCTTGTCAGTGTATGTGTGTATTATTATGGAATGTATGCAGAGTTGAGTAAGTAAAGAAAATTTTGCAGGCTCCAGTTTTGAGAGAATACCCGGCAAGCTTATCATTGACAGCATATTCTTACCTTTTTGGCGTTATCACAATGATAGGGACGTCATTCCTTATGACCAATGGATCAACAGATTGGTATTTGACACAATCTGAAGTTGGTGCTGTGTGCTATGCTGTAAGATTCTTTTAAGTCCCAATCTTCATTTTCGCTGATGTATGAAATGAGATTGTATTTATCTTGATCGAAGTATCGAAATGATTTGTCTCACATAAAGAACAAATCTGAGACAATGATATACCAAAAAATTTAGAAATGTCATACCAGGTATAATTTACTTTTAAATCAACTATTGAATTTTGGTTGTTGAAATCATAATTAAGTAAATCCGTGCTCTCTCGAACAACTTAATTTGTTACCTGAGGTGGTCAAATTATTTAACATGGTATTAAACTCGGACTGATCCCTATAACATGGTCCTTTTTATACAAGGGGAAATGGTTAAGTTTGCTCTCGAACTATGCAAGATGATCCAGATTTATCCCTGAACTTTGAAGAACAGGGTCAATGTTCTTCATACTTCCTTCCCCTAAGTTGCTATATCAATTTGCAATCATCAATGCATCATGTATTAAATTAGCTTTTGAATATTCATAATGGATTCTCATTCATCTGTCCATAACATCTCATCTCATATGGGATGAAATGAAAATAGTTTTCATCACAACGGTTAATGTCTCTCAGGGAATTGTTACATCAGCGCTGAACTACGGACTTACGACATGGTGCAATAAGGTTCTTGGCCCTGCTTTAGTTTCTTTATACAATCCGTTTCAACCTGCTGCAACAGCAATTTTGTCTAGTATTTTTCTTGGGAGCGCTATTTATCTGGGAAGGTTAGTGTTCTGACTTATGCTGAATGTATATCATACACCGGAAAAAAATAAATCCACATTTATATTCTTGTATTACCTTTGTTTTATACCAAAACGGGTGATGTGAAGCTCTCCTGTTGGAAATTTGTCATGTTTCCTTTCTGACTTGCTTCTTGCAAAACTAAGAAATATTCCACTTGCTGAGCACATGTGATCTTTCTTTTTTACGTTCCATCTTCAAGTTGTTCGTCGTTAGCTAAGGCATCTCCACGCTTTGTGATTGCAGCATTTTGGGAGGACTTATCATTATAGCAGGGCTTTATTTAGTAACTTGGGCATCTTACAGAGAGAAACAGGCAGCCATGGGAACTATAACTCATGATCCTCGGATAACGGATCCCTTAATCCCATATCAGATAGGACATAATTCCTCTGTTCCTTCTTCCTCAATGCCAAAAATCAGTGATTAGATATTGCTACAGATATCATTTGCATGTCCTTTTTGTTCATATTGTTCATGATAATATGTATAGTTCACTGCGAAAAAGAATGGTAAATATGTATTGCAGTTCTATCAATTTTGTTTTTTCCCTTTCCCAAATGTTAACTCTTCCTGCTGAAACTTTCTTCTCATGTTCCAGTCTTGTTTCAAAATCAAGTCAAAATGATCATTCATCCGTCACTCGATTATAGAGGGTTGGAACTCTCTCTCTGAAAGTTCTCTTTATGCAATGTTAGAATGACTGATATTTAAGGCTAGTTTATCAACTTGACATTTGCGAGATTGCTTGGTCAAATAATAAGTTTAACAATACAATTCTTAGATTATGCAATTCAGACAATCTATCTTGATAATATTGATGAGTTTACATCTCAAGCCTTTAATGATTATTGTATGTCATTCGGATAACAATTAAACATCATATTGTTCATGTTCATACTCAAAATGGTCTAAAAGAATCATTTATTAAAGGCATAATACATAAATGCCCTTTAACTTGGCTTCACTTCACATTTATGTCCTCCAATTTTGGATGTGCACGAATAGGTATTTAAACTTGTATTAAGTTGCATAAGTAGACACATGAGTCCTATGTGACATAATAAGCATTGGACACCGCATAGGACACAAGTTGTCATGTAGAATGTCACGTAAGACATGTGTGTCTATTTGTTTAATTTTATACAAGTGAAAGTGTTTACTTGTGCATACGCAAAGTTAGATGATATACATGTGATTTGAGGCCAAGTTAAAACATATTTAAGTGTTCCGTCTTTATTAAATACTTTCAATTAATCGCTAGACCATTGCTTATGAGAATGAAATTTCCCATTTCGATGTGAGAACATGCTATTTTACACCCAACGACACTTGAGTGCAATAGACCAACAAATTATCAGAGTTTTTCTATCATAGTTGACTTTTTGGTCCAGAGTCAAATTTTTTTCATCGTAAACCTTTAAATGTGCGGTATCTTATTTAATTGCTCCACTACAATGCATGAATAGTGGACTAAAACTGCTCAAGGTTATAGGAACCATTTTTCAGATATGTGGTGTATGTTCTCAATTTTTTGAAAAATAGTGGACAAAAATTGCTCAAAAGTATATTTTTTAGGGTCATTTTGAACCTACCTTCAAACACGAGATATTTTTGTTATCTTCTCTCATATTTTAGGTAGGATTTTAACCAAATTTTGTCAAAGTTATTTTTGTGAAAGATGAGGCAAAATTAAATAATCTTTGTATAACAAAACAAAAAAATAATGACTTTTCGATAATGAACACAAAGTTGAATGATCACTCATAAAATGTAGTAATATATTTTTAGTTATAATACCAACTACCAAGTTATCTACGTAAAAATTTCAAAAATAACGATATTTCAACGGACATTTATTTATGAAATCATTTTTATTATTATTCTTTTAAAACAACAAATTAGGAATTGATAAACAACCTGATCAAAGGAGCTTATTTATGCTTTAGTTCTTTTTATATTAAGTTTATTTATTAAATGTTCCTATTGTTCAAAAAAATATTTTACTAAAATGACCAAAATTTATTTGGATGACGCGTGAATTGCATTATTGATTTTTTATTTAAATTATTTTTATTTAGTACACTTGTTAATAAAATATTATTATTTTTAATCATTGATTGAACCAACTTAATGTACATCTCAAGTTATATTAGTTTCGTATATTCTTGAGGTTCATACAAGAAGTCCACTCCTTTTGTCTGATTCTTGTATTATTTAGTTTTTAAAATCAAGATTCACCTTACCCATTATTAAACTTGGTGGACTATGTATAAGGGGGTGGGTGGGTGTGGAGGGGATGGAATGAGCAAAATGGCAGTAGGAAATGGGGGTGATGTATGGAAAGCCCATGCTGCAATGGCTTTGGTTCAGCTTTTCTATGGTGGTTACCATGTGATTACTAAGGTGGCTCTCAATGTGGGCATCAATGAAATTGTCTTCTGTTTGTATAGAGACCTTATTGCTATATCTATTCTTGCCCCAATTGCCTATTTCCGTGAAAAGTCAGTTCTTTTATCTCTTTACATATATTCCCTTTTTATGTTACATGATTCAGGTGCTTTGTAGATAGACAATTGAATTTATGTACATGTAAAGCATGGGTTTTTATGAAATTATTGTTACCATATTCAGATAGTGATAACTTAAAAGCTCCTATCTGTGTAGGGCTTCTTCTCTTTTTCATTTTTGTGGTCAAACAGCAGGTATATATTTACAATATTTAAACTATGCAGAAATAGGCCCCATACATTGGGTAAGTTTTCATTGGCTTCTTTTTGGAAAATAATGTAGAAGTAGTTAACCGTGGCTTAACGTTGGTCGCATCCAAGCAGTGGCGGATCCAGGATTTAGAGTTCGTGGGTGCCAAATAAAAGAAAAGTCAAATGAGTAATAATATAATTAATTTAATTTAAGTCAATAACAATTATAAAAATAAAATAAAATAATGTGCCAGCTGTTTTTCCTTAAAAAACGTGCTTGGAGCCTTTTTTTCCCCTTAAAAAACGTCTGCAGCAAATTTCTCAAAAAAATAGGTATAAATGGGATTCGGACCCGCAACATCAGCCTTCTAAAGTTGCCCTCCTACCGTGGCACCACAAGCCAATTTTATTCTCTAGGTGACACTTTATATTTATATAAATATTATATATATATACCTATGTATATATAGAGTTTCCGTCGAAGTTCGGGGGTGGCGTAGCACCCCACACCCCTTCATAGATCCGCCCCTGCATCCAAGCAACATGGAACAAAGTAATTCCCAGATTTGTTTGATTTGACATCCATCCGTAACAATCACAGTAGAAGAAGCATGGGGCCAGCAAGGTTGGAACCTAAAATTTAGAAGGTTGTATTATTGGGAGATTTAGAGAGTTGTTGTATTGTTCAAACAACTGGAGCTGTTTCAAGGGACTACTTATAATGAGGATTCATTGCTCTGGAAAGGCAAGAATAACAAGTTGTTTACAGTTAAGTCTGCCTATTTTATTGTCTCGGGAAATGAAGTCAAGATAGCCAGTGGCCTACTAAGCAGATTTGGAAGACTAAGATTCCTTTCAAGGGGGCTTGTTTTACTTGGTTGGTTGCCAAACAAGCTTGTCTCACTAAGGAAAAGTTGATGAGAAGGGCATTCATATGTGCTCTAGATGCCATCTGTGTCAGGCTGAAACAGATCGCAGTAGTCATCTACCCCTGCATTGTGTGGTAGCAGATCAACTCTTTCAGCTGTTTCTTAGAATGACTGGACTTAAATGGACCATGGCTAAGACTACAAAGAAGCTGTTGAGTTACTGGAATACTGTTAAGCAAAAGAGATGGTGGAGAATAATACCGGCTTGTATCTGGTGGATATGATGGAAAAAAGGAATGCAAGATGTTTTGAAGATAGAAGTAGCTCGGTACAAAAAATTAAGATGAATTGTATTTTGCTATTTCAAT
>JAJOOS010036317.1:0-13634 GCA_029582725.1 Solanum chiquidenum | reverse complement strand
AAGAATTATGAACTTACGTAAGAAGAATAATAAACCCAGAAATTCAACTTGAATTGCAATACCAAAATCTTCAAAACGAACTTAGGAAATTAAGAATTGCTAAAGTTGCAAGTTAATCTCCCAAGTCAAGAACTAGAATAGAATAATAATTTCTTACCCCCAGAAACGAGGTTTACATGCCCTATTTATAGAAAACAAGTCCTAAATTAAAAGGGAAACAAAATAAGGAAAGTTTCGTTCAGGCACGCGTCTTCAATCCACGAGACTGACTCACAGACCGTCAATGGATCTACGGTCCATGAGTCCCTTCCGTCAGCGAAGACTTGGAAAATATTTCAGCTTCCAAAATCCAGCTTCTCTGAAGCAAACGACGGATGTGCAGTACAGACCGTAGATCGATCTACGATCCGTCAATCCCCCTCCGTAGCTCCACACTTGGAATCTTCACAAATCAGGTACTGGAACCCTCGCAGTATCCATCTACAGATCAATAGTACGGTCCGTAGATCTATCTATGGACCATCAATGGCCACCGTGGTTCCACACTTAGTCAAATTTCCCTGATTTGCCTCCATGACTTGGTTGTTGATCTACGACCACCATCTACGGAGCGTCAATGGACCTACGGTCCGTAGATCACCTCCGTAGATGCCCTTTTCTGCATTTATTTCAGTTGTCTCTTAAATTCCATGCCTGAACATCTTTCCTGCAAAGTATGATAAAAACACATAAAAACCAATACAAAAAGGCCCTAGACACACACAACTTGTAAGTGAAATGTATTAGAAATATCGTAAACTCATGGTATATCAACCATATCCACTCGGTGCTTAGCCTTAGTTCCCATAGAGTAGTTTCATTCACATTAGTGTACTAGAGAGGGCCACCAACATTAGGCCTACCGACCCTAAGTACTTTTACCAAGAAGGGCCACCACTAATAGGTCTACCATTCAAGGTACATTAAGGATAACTCATTGATCTTCCTAGAGAGAGCCACCACCATTAGGTCTACCGTATCTAGGTTCATCATTTCACACAAGAAGGAGGCCACCACCGTTAGGTCTACCGCTTCAAGGTTTCACATTCACATAGGGTTTCTAGACTCACTATGAAGGGCCACCAACTTTAGGTCTACCGATTCAAGTCATAGTCTAAAATGCCTCATTAGTCATTCATAGAAAGGCTATCAACATTACGTCTACCAATCCAGACATCCATTCATTCATGCATTTATGAAGAGGCTACCAATAAGGTCTACCAGTTCTAGACATTAATACATCAAGTCAAGATACATTCATTACTCAAGAGAAGGATCCCTAAGCCTACCAAGTCAAGAGATCACATTCAATATACCTTTCATTTATCAAGAAGAGGGCACCTAAGTCTACTAAGTCAAGATAAGACATTACAATATAGAAACCCTTCACATTGCATCATCAACATTCATGAGTGTCAAATTGAGAAATAGCCTTTCAATTCTAACACAAATACATTGAATACATGTTCAACTTTGTATCCTTGAATCACATGTAAATCCTTCACCTTATACATTCACATATAAAATAACATGATAATACTTCAATTCATCAAACTATGCCTTCGAGGCCATGATCACAATATACTTAGTAAGTAAGCACCTCCAACTTTCAAGTGGATCAACAATTCAAGTTCAATTCTACTCTAACATGAAATTAGGTCAAACTTTCCCTCTCAAGGCTATGACCACAAATCCTCAATTCACCAACAATTCACCATAATTAGACATAGATAATGATACAAATCAACAATCTAAATCAATCTACATATAAATCCATTATCATTCATTCATAATCACCAAACCCACTTTATAAGTCACAATTTAAGAATTTAGATAAATCATGTGTTCATAAAGTTTTTCATCTTAAAATCATAAATTAAACATCAACATAATCCTAATTCATCATTTGAAAATGTTTGATGCAAGAACCCATGAGTTTGAGTGAAATCTAGGGTTTTGGAGAAACTTGAAAACCTTGAAAACTTCTGTGAAATTGACTCTAGGGTGAAATCTAACCCTAGATTAAGAATCACCATACCTTTTCTAAGATTCCCCAAAAATATTTATGAAGAAACCACCTTCAATCCAAACCCTAGCTCCAAGTTCTTGACCTTCTTCAATGGAGGATTGTAGAGAGAGAAATATTTGAGAGGAGGTGGGTTTCTTTTTTTTAATTCTAATTGGAGTGACTTAAATGGAAGAATTTAGGTCTAAAAGGGTTTTATAGTTGATAGGAAAGGCATAGAATAATAGGGACTCAACTTAGGAAAAGAATTAAGGGCACTAGGCGACTCGCCTAATGGCCCTTGGCTCGCCCATTTTGATAGTGCTTCACTATTTTGGGCATAACTTTTTACTCCGAGATCGGAATTAGTGGCTTTGGAAAGAGAACTTAGAGACCCTTAATTGGATAGGTAATGTCCAACCTAATTCGTTTTGAGATAAGAGATAGCATCATTTGAAGTTGACCCTATAATTTGTAACTTAAAAATCTGCCCCTCACCTGTCTGAGCTCCCCCTTTGGACACTTGGACTCGCCAAGTGCACTAGGTGACTCGCCAAGTGCACCCTTGGCTCGCCTTTGTTCCAGTGGGCTCACTCAAAGGCTAGTCATTGGGCGATGGAGGGGGAGAAGGGCGACACGCCAACCAACTTGGTGAGCTCCCCTTTAGCTCGCCCTTTGGTCCAGTAGCTAGGCCAAATGGGAAGTTCACTAGGCGACCATAGGGGCATAAGGGTGACTCGCCAAACAGTCCTTCCAAGGATAATACTTCTTTCACCCTAACTTGCTAGCCTAGGCCCTTGCTTGAACCCTAGGCTGCTACCTAGCTGCATTTAAGTTCTAAAATAGCATAAACATTAACCTAAGGTCACACTAACCCAAACGTCAAGGCTCTAGTTCATCCTATCATTTTTTGGGTCGTTACAGCTCCCAATCGATACTTGGGTGGAAATCAAAAATCAAAATTTCCCCCTAAAGATACGTGGTGAGGGAGCGGTGATGAAAATAAAGAAGAGGAAAACTGATTCGGTGAAGTCAGTGCATGTGGAGGAGGATTCTTGTATACCTCTGGTTTTGGGGCCACTTGAATAGTTGGGTAGTGAGTTGAAAATTGGGAAGGACATTGTGACAAAGTTGCCTCAAGGATCGGGTGAGTCGTATTCTAGGCCAGTATCATATGTGCACCAAAGTGAGTTTGATGCCTACTTAACAGATCAAAGTAAGTAGAAAGCTCAGCTTGAAAATTTGGAGAAGGCTTACATCGATTTGGCGAAGTCGCATGGCATATTGTGCAACTCACATAGAAAAATGAAGAGGAGGGAGAAAAGTTGAGATAAGTTCTTCATACAGATGTGAAAAGAGGTCAAAGGTCATTGGAAGGTGTTGAAGGAAAATCAGTCACTCCCCACTTCGAGGCTAGAGGAAGATGGAGATGAGCCAACTACGATGAGTGATGATGGTGGAGTTGAGGAAAACGAGGACACCAAAAGTGAAAAAGAATGAGACAGCCCAGGGAGGCATTTCGTATGCTCTTTGTGATTTTCATAAGTTGTGTTGTGAGGACCCATCACCATCTTTAGTTGGGGATGCTCCACTTTGGGTTGTTTTTATTATTATATTGTTGTTTTGGATTGATTTTCTGGATTAGTGTTTTTGTTTGCTATTGTGGGGCTTTTGCTTATATTTTTTGGATTGGTCATTTTTATTTTTTTTGGGTAGTTTTCTTGGTGAAAATAAATGGTCATGGTGGTGTTTTTCTTCTATGCCTTGAAGCAGGGGAAGTCTGAGTACCCATAGCTTATGAGATTGGAAGCCCTTGTGGAAACTCAACCAAAAGACTTGAATTTTCCCAATCATAGATTGGACGATGTCATTCTTAGGGACAAATCATCATTTTGTTGTGTATTGATGGCTTTGTGGTGCTTTGATGTGTGGTTGTGACTTGTTTGGTACTAATAAACTTAATCTAGCCTTGTGAATTAAAAATGAGCACCCTTCAAAATTTTGTGAAAATGGTGCAAGTGCATGATGTTTTAACAATGGTTTGAATCTTTTTGTGACTAATTTACTAGGTTGTAAAATGTAATAAATAACTCCTTTTTTCTTAACTAGGAAGTGAAATTGATCCTTCTTGAATAGTTTGAATGTCATGTGTGGTGACGGTTGAAAATAATTTTTGATGTTCATCACTTGTGTTAACTAGAACTTACCCGGTTTGGTCTTCAAATGTTGCTATTGATTGAGTTTGGTTGGACAAATGATCTTAGACTTTTTTTAATTGTCCTTGAAGTCCATTTGGCTTAAAAATCCCACATTTGCACTAAATATATCTTTAGTTGTCCCCTTTTGAGCCTAGTCCTTTTTTTGGAAACCTGCTTACAAGTCTTATCCTTTTTAAAAAAGTAACCCTCTTTTGAACACTTTCCTCCTTGAACATGAGAATAATGAAAGTTGAGTCTAAAAGCCTATGTGGGGGTGTTATGGTGGGTGTTATGGGAAACTCATAGATGGGATGATTACCACATGAGCACTTTATAAAAAAGGAGTTTAAGAATGAAGAAAAAAGTTATAAAGAAAGAAAAAGCTTCAAAAAAGAATAAAAATGAATAAAGGAGACTTGAATCCTCCAAAAGTTAAAATATAGTTTCACGTGGGGGCATCTAGAATGTGAAAAGTGAAAAATATTGTTAAAATGTGCATTGGTTTGAAAACTGGAAAGAGTTTGAAAATGATGAGTTGCGGTGTACTGTTCAAGGAGGATGTAGTCAGTTGTACCTAAAAGATATCCTAACCTTCCCTAAGCCTACATTACAAGCTTAACAAAGTCTATTGATATCTCTAACCAAATGAAGTTGAGTCAATGTTAATTGAAAATATGGGCAAGCCTATGGTGTGACATTCGTGTTCATGAGATGTTTCTTTGATAGTGTGAGTTCTTGCATCATTTGTCCCTTGTCTTGTGAATACTTGTGAGTGAAATTTTTGGGACATCTTCATTCTTGTGAAGGCATGAAACCGAGTCAAGGGAAGATGTTTAGTTGACTAGTAGTTGAGAGTCACTTCTTGAGAATTATTGTTGTCACTTCATCATTCATGGAAATACATTGAGTTTTGAAATTTTAATAGAACTTGAAGGGTTGCTTGAATTGAAAATCGCTTGCTTGCTTGCTAATTATTAGTACCGATCAAAGTCATGACGATGATCTTTAGTTGAAATAAAAGAGTGTTGTGCCTAAATTGAGTGCCTCTGGTGATTTTGATGTTGCGTTGCTTGAGGGAAAACAATGATTTTAAGTTGGGGTGTTGATGAATAGTGAATTTCCACTCATTTAAGGATTTTTTCTTATGATTTTGTGGCACTTAAGTAGAGAAAGAGGCTAACGATTCATTGAATTGTGTTCATATAAGGTGTTGGTTGTTGGGAAAGAGAATAATGGACAAAAGTGGAAAAGGAGTTGAAACTGGCAGGAAGTGAGACTCAGATGTCGCAGCTGCGAAAGAGAGTTCGCCTTCACGAATAAGTCAATTGGTTGCTTAATCAACCAGATGAGGTTCGCTTTTGGGAAGAAGTTCAAGAAGGCTAGGGTCACTTTAGTGAACAGATGCTCTCTTTACAGAACGGATGCTCACTTTCGCGGCATTTATTTTTGTGAACTCCGTGCCGCATTTGCGAATCCCGCGTACCTAAAAAGGACAGAATTAGAATTTCTCAATCATTTGATCCAAATTCTCACAAAGGGCTGAAAAGAAGCATTATTCTACCTGAGAAAATATCAGATTTTGTATTGAATTTTATCTTCTTAGCTTAGAGTAGAGAAAAACTTGTAGATTTCAATTTGGGGTTGAGACTTTGACGGCAAGTTGCCGCACAATTTATATTTGGTTTGAAGATTGTGTTCTTATTAGTAGAATCGTTTATTCCCTTCTTCTTTCCTTGCTTTCAATTTCTAGAATTGTGGGCGTAATTGTTAATTGAGATTGTGGTTTTTGACTAGAAATAGATAATTCATTTTGGTCTTGATTGCTCATTTTAATGTTTTTGTATGTGATTCAATGCTTTCTGACTAAGTTTTAACCTAATTTTAATGTTTTAATCGATGACTTGAGAGTGCACGATTGAATCTAGCTTCCTATCTTTGTGGGTTGCTTAAAAGAGAATCTCTGAAGTGGAGAATTAGGTTGATACTCATTTTTGTCTTTGATTCCTAAATTTGAGACCAGAAGGAGATAATTTAGATTTGCTTTGTTGAATACTAAACTTGCTAGAAATAGGGATTTAGATTAAGGTATTAGATTGTATTGTTATTGAACACGATTGAGACCAAAAGGAGATTTCGTATGAAAGCACTTTGAGACCGAAAGGAGACAAGTGTTAATTGATGATGATCTAGCTTACCTTTGATTGATTTGCATGTGATGAGATGGCAATGTATCGTTGAATGAGTGTTGAGTTCCAAATTACCTCCATCCCAATTATCCCTTTCTTGATATTGACTTTGCCCAAATCTTTTGATTAGTTACCAAAATCACTCTTAATTTGATAATTTTGTGTTGTGTGTTTAGATTCAAACTTGTAGCTAGTCATTCTTTATCTTTTCAATCGCCGAAATTTTTTTCTATGTGGTATTCGACTCCGACTCTTAGTTGGTTATTTTTATTGATGACGAGTCGATAACCGCTTACTCTTCGAACTTGTTTTGAGGGTAATGTGAGGGTTATCATTTTAAGAAATTAAAATAAGAAAAGAATAGAAAAGCTGAAAAATAGGTGGTAACATATTAGTAACCGGCAAGTATAAGCTAAAAAATAGGTGATAACATATTAGTAAGCGGTAATTGGGTATTAAGTTATGTACAAAAATGTATACAGATTATAAGTATTGGAGGTGGAATCGAATAATATATAGTTAGTGTGACTTAGCGCAATGTTAGGAGAAGCAATAAAAATGGTGGTGGAATTGTAATTTGAGAAAAGTATGGAAAGAAAAAGAGTTAGAATTATAGTAGTGTGTTATAATGAAAATTAGAATGGATGAGGATGATGGATTTGAGGATGCAGGGACAGGGACACCTTTATCTGCGATAGCTGAGGCATTTGAGGAGCTTTCATCAAACCATGATCTTATGCTCAAGCCTTTTTGTCATGCTTGTTCCCATGTCTCTGTCCTCTTTGGATCTCTAGGGATCGCTTTTAAATTTGCTGAGCTTGAATACGTTTCAAAGGTCTGTCTGTGTGCGTGCCCCAGCATCCTATCCTATTTCTTTTTTAAACAAAAATAAATAAATTACATAATGTCTTCGCTTTCAGGTACGTGATCTTACAGAAGCGTCAGAAATATTTGGCAGTTTGAACAGTATCCTTGATTATGATGTTAGAAATGATACAGTCAGAACACCAGGAAGCCTTTCACGCAATTTACGCAGAGTTCGTCAGGGTCTAGACCTAATAAGGGCTTTGTTTCAGAATTTTCTTTCAACCTAGTATGTCTCTTCTTTAACTCAAGTTGTGCATACACCCAAATGAATATTGTTTTCATATACCTACCATTCTCTCAAAATAAATGTCTTTTGTTTCATTCTGACACATATATTATATATCAATTTCAATCTACTTTCCCTTTTAACGCTCTCTAATCCTTATAGTTTCTCTCTAGTGACGACTCGCTAAAAGAAGCTGCTTCAATGGCGTATGCAAAAGTTTGTGCACCTTATCATACATGGGCTGTCAGAACTGCTGTATCTGCTGGCATGTGTGCTCTTCCAACAAGGGACCAACTTCTTATCAAGTTAAATGAGACTGGTAAGTTTACTTTCTGTCATTATATTATATACACAATTTGTTGCTGAAAATAACGTATGACTGTCACTACGAATTAGGATATGGGTATACAAGTTTTTCAACATTATAGCCTATGGCAAGCATTAGAAAAATTGACTAATCAGCGAGATATGTAGATCTCGTCGTTTTGATAACACGACATGTTACATGTAGACACACCCTTCCAAATAGATTGCGATACTATATGACGCTTTGGGTTCTTGTTATTGTTTCCATTTTGAATCTTAAGCCAGATGAGCTACATGACCGGTTTGTCTTCTATTATTAGAATCTAAGCACCACATATTTCTGCCAATTGCTAGGATAACTTGTCTCTTTTGATTGAATTGAATAAAACTCCAATTTTGTTTATCTTGACGTCCCACCACAGAATCGGAGGTAAGGTTTATGTTCCCCTTCTTGTACTTGTGCTGTTGCTCAGCCCCTAACCCACCTCAAGGGTCGTTAAAAACAAAAACACCGATAAGAACTATGTCAATAATATCTTTAATCAGTTGGCCCTCTGGTTTGAGTAGACACGACGTATCAGGCTTGGATGTTTAAGTTGTAACTTTAGGTTGAAAATATTTGAATTATGTTAATGAAGTAGCAAGAAGAAGGATCGATTGAACTTGTTTTGTCAAGCAATGTTATGCATATAGGAAGGAAGGCATTCATATCTTTCGTCCAAATAATAATAATCTCGTCAGAATTACTTATTGTTGCTACTAAATATGTCAGATGATTCAGCGGAGAGAGAAATGAGAAGATACATTGATGCTTCACTTCCGATCATCGAATACATTGACAAACTGTATATTTCAAGGAATATAAGCTTGAATTGGTGATCTCTTCGCGTTTCCGTGGGAAGAAAACAACCAAGAAGAAACATCTGATGGAAAAATTACTTCTCATTGCTATACAACATGTATGCATCTACTGATGGAAGTATCGACTCTCTCTCTGAAAATTAAATTTACGCTTTAGGTTGGAAAGTTGTACCAAAAGTAGTTTTAGTAAATACATCGACTCCTTTTTTCCAAGGTTTAATAAAAAACAAAGTAGTACCTACTACTAAGTATTAATACCTGTGGAACCAGATGGGATTGAATAAAAAGTGGACAAGATTAGAGTAATTAATATTTTTGGGATGAGATAATAATAAACAATTGAGTATATAATAGCTTCAAGCAGGTAGAAGCAAAAGCAATTGAGATAAGGTTTATCACACTCTAAAGTCTAAAGTAAGGTCAAGAGATTTGTTTACGTATTTGTGCCCTTACGGTGTCCATGAAATACCAAATCAAGACATTAGACGGACTCGGTTGAAACCTGCAATAAGCTCTTCATTCAGTTTAACACAAAATTGTGTCTTTATCCCCTAAACTAGAGATCAGATGGTGGTATTAACCTTGTTTGAGGTTCAACACCCATCGAGATCTTAGCGTTTGGTTGTTACCCTACATAGATCTGGTAATAGATTATAAGAGCTTCCACATATTCTAAGCAGCTTCGACGTTGCTATTCAAAGATTGACTGTCTCATCTGGTCCAAAAATATAGATGGGGAAAATATAATATCAAAACAATAATACAAAAATTTAGGATAAATACTACTACAATAATATATATATATAAGACTGAATCGTACTAGGCACTATCCTAAGAAACTATTTTAACAGTGTGAAATGTCTCATCAAAATTAAGCAAGTCTTCTCTAATTAATTAGAGGATGCAGGAATAAAAAAAAATATAAATAATACAAAAGAAAGCAAGTCGAGATAAAAAATTGACAGTTGGCTAGTTAATACTCTTTCACTTAGTAGTGTAACTTCTCATGGATACATCATTGATAAATATAAGGGAGCATGTATGATGAAGAGAAGCAGCAGAGGAGTATTTCTACACTAATAAAACTTGGAGCTCATTAGGGAAAACAACTTTGCCACCAAGTTGATTACGAATGTGCTGAGGCAATTTGTAAAACTTGTCCTCCAAGTTGTTGACAAATGAGCTTATGTCATATGTATTAATGGGTTTAAATATTATTATTTTGAAGTATCGGACAATTCCTATATATTTTAAAATAATTTTGAAATAGAAGGATTCTCCTTGCTTAATTTTGTATGATCAAAATGTAATAATTTTGGTGTCTTTCGGACTATGAATCAAACTTAGACCGATATAAATTAACTTACAGATTTATTGGTGAAATATAAAATTTCTATGAATCAATAATTCTTATTGTAAGTCAGAAATTCTAACAATTACATTTTAATCCTCATATGTTATTGTTCAACGTGATTTTGTGCCAATAAGCTATGCGCGTGCCTGGTTATTCATGAGAGCTCTACAGACTAGGTCAAAGTCTCATAGGAGTGGCTTCACTCCACTTCTCATTTAAGTGAATTCATCAAGTGCATACTTATTTAAATACACCGTCTACAAGGACTATGAATTCATTAAGAGTTAATAATTTACCCCTCATAATTATTAGTAGTTCAAGCACTCACTTTTAGTGTGCAGTGACAATATCGACTTATTATTACCCATATCAACCTACTTCATAGGATCTCCAATCACATAGGTTGGGTTTCCATCTTTATTGACGATCATATTGGCCTTAACTCCATCTCTTTCGAGGTTTGAAGAATTAATTTTCTTTCCACTAGTTTAGTTAGTGAATCGGTCGAATTCAGTTGTGACTTCACATAATCAATGGAAATTATTCCATCTCTCAACATCTGCTTAACGACATCATGTCTCAATTTTATGTGTTTACTCTTACAATTGTAAGATTTATTCTTCGCAATAGCAATTACTGCTTGACAATCAAAGTGCATAAACACAGAAATTTAAAGAGATATTCGCTCAGAAATTTCTTAGTCATACAACTTCAAAGCCAGCCAGCTCCAGAGCTACAAACTCTGACATCGCATTAGGTAGTGGATTTTGTCTCATCTGAATCAGAGATCGAGTTTGCATCACAATACCCTTCTAATGTAGAACAAAATCCACTATACATGATACCATAATTTATGGTTCCTCTCAAATATTTCATCAATCTATCTAATGTGGACCAGTGCTCTGTATTGGGATTATGAGTATATCTACTCAGTCTACACACAATATAGGCTATATCAAGCCTAGTAAAAATTCATTAAATGCATCAAACTTCCAATAATTTTATCATATTTAGACTGAGCAACTAGGTCACTTTTATTCTTTTTCAATTAAGATTTAGCATCATAAGTAATGGCCACATGTGTCACCTCAAGACATGCAAACTTTTTAAGAAGTTTTTCCACATAATGTTCTTGTGACAATATTATACCATCTATATTGCATATGACTTTAACTCTCAATATCATATTTACTTCATCGAAACTTTTCATATCAAAATTAGTAGACAAAAATGATTTGGTACTCGGCATAATGTTTAAACTTGTACAAAATATAAACGTAACATCAACATATAAACATATTATCACATAATCATTGTTTATCATTTTAGTACAAACACATTTATCCACTTCAATAGAAGAAAAAACGTCGCTCATCAAAACTTGATCAAATTTTTGATGTCCCTGCTTCGGAGCTTGTTTAAGGCCATAAAGAAATTTAATTAATTTACAAATTTTATTTTCTTGTCCAGAAATAATACATTCTTCAGGTTGAACCATATAAATTTCTTCCTCTAAATCAACATTTAAAAAGGTTGTTTTTACATCTATTTGATGGATAAAAAACTTATGAATTGATACAAAGGAAATTAATATTTGAATAGAAGAAATTCTAGTCAATGATGTAATTGTATCAAAATAATCAATATTTTATTTTTGAGAAAATCCTTTTGCTACTTACCCAACTTCATATTTATTTATAGATCCATCAAGATTAAGTTTTCTTTTGAAAAATCATTTAAAACCAATAGGTCTTGCACCAGGAGGTAAATCAGTTAAAATTCATGTATTATTTTTCTTAATTGAATCAATTTTAATTTTTATTGCCTCTTTCTAAACTTTAGCATCACAAGAATATATAGTTTCAGAATAATTTAATGGTTCACTGTCAACAAGAAAAGTTTTAAAATTATTTTCATAATAAAAATATTTCTTCCTAGACCTTTAATCATTCTTAATTCTTCAATATTAGGAGTAGACTCACTAATTTTTTCAGTAGGTACATGATAAATTGTATCACATAGTAGAAAAATATGTTCAAAGAATTCAGCATTCTTTGTCTCAATAATAGTATTGTAATCAAGCACAACACTCTTTAAAACAAGAAATCTATATGCAGCTCTATGTTCAACATATCCAATAAGAATGCAAATAGTTGTTTTAGAACCAATCTTTCTCTTCTTAGGTTCAGGCAAGAGAAATTTAGAAGACACCCCCACACTTTTAAATATTTTAAATCAGACTTATAACCTTTCCACAATTCATAAGGTGTTTTGCCAGTTCTTTTATAAGGAATCCTATTTTGTAAGTGACATGCAGATAATATAGTTTCACCCCACAAATTATTAAGTGCATTAGAACTAATTAACATTGATTTAATCATTTCCTTCAATGTTGTATTTTATCTTTTACCTACTCCATTCGATTCGGGTGAGTAAGGCGGAGTTACTTCAAAAATGATTCCTTCCTTTTCACTAAAGGTAGCTAAAGATAAATATTCTCTACCTCTATCAGATCTTATTATTTTGATTTTTCTACTAAGTTGATTTTCCACTTTAGTTATATAAGAAATAAAGGTATTAAAAGCATCATCTTTATTTCTAAGTAAATATAACTTAGTAAATCTAGAAAACTCATCAATAAAAGTTACATAATATCTTTTACCACCTCTAGAAATTATTCATTTTAAATCACTTAAATCAGTGTGATTTAAAGACAATAATTCAGTTTCTCTATTTACTAAAAATACATGATTTTTTAGTAATTTTAGCTACAACACATATTTCACATTCATTAATATTATTTGAATCTAAGTCAAATATTAAACAAAGTGACTGTATATTTTCTATATAAGAGAAATTAACATGTCCTAATCTAGCATTCTCTAAAGAAATAGATTCAATCATGTAAGCAAAAGTAAATATTTTTTCATTCCAACAATTACAAACATTAAGTACAGAAAGTCCCTGGTTACAATAGTCATTTCCCACAAACACATTATTTTTTGTTAATATGATTTTATTAAATTCAAATGACACTTTCACTCTAGCTTTATTAAGTAAGGCTAGGGAATCACGTTTGCACGTATTGTGGGAACATGTAGCACATCAATAGGGCTAAAGTTTTTTCTGAAGTATGTTTTAGGAGCACTTTACCTTTACCAAGACTTTAGTAGTTCTTGAGTCTCCAAGATAGAATACTTCACTATCACCCCCTATTGATGTGTACGAGACAAATACATTCGATTTGCACAGATGTGCCGATTTTCCCTAGAATCTACCACCTACTCTTTATATGTGCTACAATGTTTACTTAAGAAATGACAACTGCAATAATTTCATCTCTTTAAGCTAAATTAGCCTTGGGAGGATACCTCTTTTCTTTGTCATTTTTTATTCTCCTCCTATACTGTGTGGCATGATGACCTGGTTTTCCACAAGTAAAACAAGAACCTTTTTTTGCTTAAAATTGAGATTATAAGGCTGGTAAAAATTAGACTTACACTACTAAAAAAACGGTGAATACCGACCTACAAATACCGACCTCCGGAGGTCGGTATTCCTTGAAATACCGACCTAAAACCGACATCCCAAC
>JAJOOS010036316.1:0-12127 GCA_029582725.1 Solanum chiquidenum | reverse complement strand
CTCTTTTCAAGATTAAGTGGGACCAACAAGGGTAAAAGAGGAATTATACCTTTAAATACTTACCAAATAAGGAAATGTGACATTCTTTTTGGGACTGACCAAAAAGGAAATGTTGCCACATAAAATGGGACGGAGGGAGTATCATTTATGGCATTTATATATTTGACATGGATTTCTTTCTTCTAAAACTTGTATGACTCACTTTTGGTACTACAGTTGCTGGATAATTTTGTTTATTCCATTGTTCTTGTATATCGAAACCGAGATACTGTTTCTCCACTCATTTAATAATGTTCCTCCCTTTAATATAACATTAACTCGTTAGTTATTCAACTTCAACTTCTCCAAGGCATTTCCAAACCTATATAGCAATGCCATCTGGACAATTACACACATAAAAAAGGAAGGTGTGGTATCTTTTCTTGATTCAAAGCACAAAGTATGGTGTAAAGTCTTTTGGATGATCTTATGTATTTGGTTGACTGTAGGGAAATCTAAACTGTTGTAGGAAATATGCTCTCGTCCATGGAAATCTCATTCTCTTACTGTCTCATCTTCCACTTGTTAATTTATCTCTTGGAAATATGTTGCATATAGCTTGCCTCCAAGCATGCTGTTTACATTTGACTTCTCCTCCCTTTTACTTGAATAGTTATACTGGACTTCTCCCAGCTTGGGAAGTAAGAACATTGACCTCCTTTGTTCTTAACTTCTATTCACAAGGAAAGCTGTAAATTATCCATGAAAATTATGCTCTAGTCTACCACTAGGAAAGAATATCATCTTCCAGTAGCTAATAAGTCTTAAGAAAGGGTGAGACAGAGAGATGAAGATAACTGCTGGTAGCATGTTGAAATGACAGGTCTCAAGTTACATCTCTTGGAGCTCTTTTTTCCAGTACGGTCATTTAGTGGCATAACTACAGTGAGATTAACAGAAATTTGATGGGTATGAAATTTAAATGGACCAGAGATGGTGGAATTGGCATCCTGTAGTAGAACTACAGATGGCATGTTGATTATGGAGTAATGCTACAGCCTACATGTGTATATACAGTCTGCAGCTGGACACCCAAGCTAAGAATACCTACCAGGCAATTAAAACTTTACTCCCCAACTCAAGATGTGTATTAATATTTGTACAATAATTCCTAATTCATCAAGATTAAGCTGGCTAACAGTTATAGGTAGTATTCCTTAATGAAGAAGAAACTGTTAAATCCTATTTGTAGTAATATATGATATTGTGAAACTTACGCATGAAACTAGTCACAATCTGCAAATATTCTGCTTTTTTCGATGAATGGTTCATGGCGACTTGTGCATTTCTTTCTATTGTGTGGCCATTTTCTGTAATTTATAATAAGACATGTTTAATATAATTAGTACTTAGAACTTGTTTGTTGCTTTGTAAAAGTTGATCAATTCTATGTTGAAGGAGTCGATTTGTACATTTGTTGCTGACACTCAAATCGTCTCTCAGGTATCTTCCAAGGATATTCGAAAGATTCAATAGCACGGAAGGATTTCTCTTCCTACAGGACAATACAGTTTTGAACTACTGGAACCTTTTGCAAGCCGACAAATCTAAGTTGTGGATCGCCAATAAGGTAATATACCCTTTACATCATGAATTTCAATTATCTCAAAAGGCAAAATATTCATCCCACAATCAATTGAATCAGGTGCCTACGTCTCGAAACATGATTAACGGAAAGGACTCTTCATGGTTTGTAAAGCAAGCAGAATTGGTGAAGAAAGTGGTAAGCACAATGCCCGTTCACCTCCAAGTCAACTACAAGGAGAGTGGTCCAACTGACCAGACCATCGCCTTGTGCGGCTCTGAGGTGTTCTATGTTCCTCGGCGTTTTGTTCAGGACTTTGTTGATCTAGTAGACTTAGTTGGTGATCTTGATATACACCAGAAAATTGCTATACCTATGTTCTTCATGGCCATGGATTTACCTCAGAATTTTGATACCTTGCTGAATAAAATGGTTTATAAGACAGGAGCATCGTCTACCAATTCGTTGAAACTGTATTCTGCTCAAGTACCAGCTGTGCACCCATTGGCTGTTTCCACTGAATCTGAATTTATAAAGTTGATAAGACTCATGGCAGCAGGTGACCCTTTGCTGATGGAATTGGTTTAGGATCTCATGTTATTGTGAAAATATTAGAAATTGTAGAAGACAACATCATGTACAATAGAGTTACTCTTCCAACTGCTCATTCCCACCTTGGAGGAAAAAGAAAAGAGGTTGAGTATAAAGTGAAATCTTGTTGCTCTTTTTTCTTTTTCAGAGATGGCATTTAAGCTCTCTATCAGTCTTTCAAGTGTGTATTCTTATAATAACTGCTTATTCCTCTGTTTGTCAACCACCTGATACACCTTGACAATTGATGTATAACCTTAGTTGATTCATTCTTGTTTTTTTTATATCTTGTGGATTGTGGGAATTAGTTGATATTAGAGACAAGTGTTGTGCAAAATATGTGTATGTATTTGAATGGTTGAACTCATGTACAATTGTCTGAATAATATACTAACAGTTCTTTTTAGAGGAGATTGAAATCAGAAACTGAAATTGCAGTAAAGATGCTCCATTCATGAACCTTGCAGGAAGTTATTAACAAGAACAGTCAAGAATCTATGCAGTAAATGACTGAGTTGCATGATTGTAGGACAATGAAAGTCGATGGATTTGTAGTAGGAAAAGCTGTTCACAACAGGTAGTACTCACCAACTTCCTAGTTTTGGACACTGCTAAAGACTCAGGTGTCCCATGAAAACTATAGCTCTCTTTTCAATATCAGTGGTTGATGGTAACAAGGTGTATAACACTTATATGCACTTCAATCAACTCATGAGTTTAAAGTAAAAGGGGAGAACATTTCCTTTGAGAGGCATGCAACCACCTGCTGTGAAACTAGTAGATTAGAACCAGATTAATCAACTTTTGTCACAGCCAACAACACATTCTATCAAACACATCATCCACTGAGAGATGGAAACAAACATAGAACCAACGTTATTATTGTACATCATGAAAAAGTTTTCCATTTCTGTTCATGTTTGACTCTGGAAATGGATAATCTCATCTCAACTGAAATATTTCTCATATAGAACGGTAGCAATAGCAAGAGCGTCTCCTTGAGCCTTCACAGGGTAAAGCTCTGTACTTTCTTGCCACTTATTTGAATATGCTATCCACTCCTTTCTCCATTCCAACAAACTGAAGTCCAGTTTTTCTTCCAAGCTTCTAGACAGGAGCTTGAAATACATCGATGCTCGTGGAAGATAGTATGCTTCTAATAAGCCACTCCAAAACTTGTTTGCTGATTGAAGAAAAGTAAAAGATCAAAATTCTTAACAATATTTATGATAAGAAGTAAAAATGATTATCTGATGGAAATAGAGCTTACCATAATCATGAAGTTTACTCTGATTGTACTTTGCATTGTCATACCACATCGTTATTTGTGTCCTTGCATTCCACTCATACTAAAAAGAAAATGCCAAAGGATTAGTAAACAGTAATGAAGAACTCGTTACGTTATTAATCTCCAAGAAGTCAGCAGACAAAACCTCATCAGATAACGACATTTTGTTCAAAGCTTGGTGTAAGCTGAATAAATAATAAAAGAGAATCTTTTTTACTGGAAGAAGGATTACCTTATGGTGCATCTTGCAGTTTTCCTACTATTATCCATGTCATTTCCATAAGCTGGAAAATAACATCCTCTAAAAGAAGCTGGTCTTATAATGGTTATGGGAGGGTGTTTGTCAGAGCAAGCTTTTCCATGGGGTGGGTGATGGGGTTGGTCCAATCGAAGGGGTCTACTCATAGGATTTCTGACAAAAGAATGCAGCTTAGTAACGTGAGTCAATGAGGGGATAATTTAATGCCAAGAGTCAAAGTCTGGGGTTCACCACAGAAGTCCCAAATTAGGAAAACTAGATAACATACAAAGTCTATGGCCTGCAAACGGGGAAAAAGCTCATTGAATCTATTACTTTCGCTTGGTTGATTCTTCTGTTTTTCTATCAGTCTACAAAGGCAAGGTATATTTGAATCACTAGCAAATTTAATTTAAGAACTTCCACTCTCGTTTTCATTTTCCTGTTAAATCAAGTAACTCAAATTGGGAGAAGATATAAGATCATCTTCATTTTAGCTGTTCTCACCTGCTTCATTTCATCAGAATTCATCGCCAAGTTTTTGGCACTCTCCAGCCACGTTCCAAGTAAAAAATTATCATCAGCTGCTAGAAGCTTGTCAATGTCCTTGATAAGTTGAAGGAATTTCTGACTATGCAGACTCAATGCTTTAGCATCCTCATGGTGGAAAGCAGATATTGCATCCAAGTAAACCTGGTTTGCAAGCTTGGAAAGTGATTGTCTGGTTAAATCCACCAAATCATATCTGTTGAAACCAAATACCCAAGTAGAGGTGATTCTCACATTTATGATCATTTTCATTGTGCACATGAGAAGAATAATACATATTCATCTCCTACGGTGAAATCAAAATGGCAAGAATTTCAGAGTTGAAGTTGTCATTCTATTCTATTGAAAATCTTCACAATACCTTTCTTTTTTGCTACAAGATTTTGGAGTTTCTTATTTATAATAACTACTCTCTCTATTGCATTTTATACGACACTCTCTTTTAATTCGTTCCAGAAAGATCTTTCTGTATTTGATAGTTGTTTATTCTTAACATTTTCGTTTTGTATTAATAACATGCTCTCATAGGAATTGACATGGCATATAGAAGACTGCTAGATACTAACAGGGTACTTTTGTTATCTTGTGTTTTAAGTTTTATGTTAAAAGTCTCTCTTTCTTAAATTCCATCCAACAAACACCTTTGACAAAGAAATGGACCTTGGGCCTAACATAACCCCAAAAACTAGCTCATGAGGTGACAATTTCCCAAGATCATATAAGGAGTTCAAGTTCCCTTTCCACATCCTATGTGGGACTCAACAACCTTCATGAAAAATGAAACATAGCGAGCAGTTCCTATTAATCAGAAAGTGCATGCCATATACATGAAAGACAATGTGAAATCCATGAATACATCAAATGGTTTTGAAAAGAAGGTTTTGGAATTGTTATCAAAAAAGAAGAAACGTAGTTTTGGAATTTGAACTTGACTTCTACTACCCACTATCTGAAATAGCACACATAAACATCCTAGACTTTCGGTTTACGTTTCTTCAAGAGTATTATATAGTTAATGAAAACAGTACATCACCATTAATTTCTTATTAAGATATTATACTCCATTTCTCTCAGCATTTTTATTATTGTGGTGTCCGAGCCGCCTTGCACCCACATTGACTAATTCCACGGGGTACCTCCTATCTCCCATCACCACAACAATTACTTGGTGATTCTGTCCTACAAGGCTTGGGCAGATAGGAAGAAAACACCTGGTGTTTTATTTTTATTTTTGCTTATGCTAGGATTTAAACTTGAGATCTCATGATTCCCAACCCACTTCATTGACACCATTGGGTGCAATCTCTTCCTCCCAATTTAGAGGTCACAAGCTTAGGCACAACTATTAAGGTCAAAGTTGGGATTTTATTATACTTGAAGGAAAATGGATTCAGAAGTAGAAGTTAAGGTATCTTCACAAGCAATTTGAATTTTTTTCTTAAAACAGTACTGCTATTGAAATTGTTACAGCATACCTTTATAAAAAAAAAAAATTTTTTTTTTTTGGTTTCCCATCCGGTGTCCGGTACCCACATTGGAGCCCGACTAAATCCGGATTCGCGCCGGGAAGTCCCACGTTGGGGGGTAAAGCGCTCCCTAACAAAGGCGACTCCGTACCCAAGGGAACTCGAACCCAAGACCTCTTGGTTAAGGATGAAGGAGTACTTACCACTCCATCACAACCCTTGTTGGTTTATAAAAAATAATTACTAACATACAGGATCATTTGGAAAAAGCAGCTCCTCATAAAAGTTGCTTAACCAATAGCTGGTTTTTAGCTAAAAATATTTTTAATATTCAAAGGGAATGGAAAAAATAACAAAGAAATTATCCAAATAACAGGTTCAATTTGAAAATTCTTATCATAAAAAAGAAGCTGCTAAAATTATGAAGTAACTGTTGACAGAAAGCCACTAAACAGCTCAGACGCTTTCTTTTAAAAATTACAGACTTGTTGTTAGAAATATTGGTTCATCTTAACGTGCATTGGAGAAGGAAAATGGGAGAGGCGAAGCTCATATTGACAAAAGGTAAAGCCTGCAGATGCAGAACATCAAGCAGCTTGCCTATGCAAGTTTATTGGAGCCATCGGTTGAGCGCAAAAATGAATATTCCTCATGCATTAAGGAATTCTGTACAATATAAGGGACATCTGGTAAGCTGCTTTGCCATGAAAGGCATAGAATCCACTTATATGAGTAAGGGCTTCTTGCTCAGAAGTAACTACTCGGATTTGCAGTTCCCCTTGAGCACTAATGTCACCATTGTACAACACTAGGCTTTATAGGGTGCTCTGAGACTTTTGAAGTTGCTAATTATGTAAGTGGCTTTAATTTTGTTCATTCGATACTACTAGATTGGGGGAAGGAAAGAACTACTTTTTTTGGTATGTTGCTTTTCTCTTCTATATTTTCTAAATAATATAACATGTCTAATCTGGAATATATCTATACAATAGTAGTCTTCTTATGCATAATAAAGCACTAATGCAATTCTTTAGGCTTCCAAACTGACAAATTTGGATCAACATTATTGGTACAGATGCAAAGATTTCTTGGAAATTTTAATTTTCACCCCTCTTTTTAAGAATTAGAATGAATAGTTGGATATACTTTATATGTGCCTGCAAATAAAAGGGATCACGTGTCATTTTTCATCACTTGTGAAAATCAGAATCAGCCTTTACCTATATGTGAGGCTTCCAGAAAGTTCTTTTCCTGCATCAAGGAATAGCTTTAATGCCTTGATGACATCCTCAGTAGAATACCATAGGTGAGGCTTTGGTAGACTGGAGCTTTTTTCAGAGAAAAGGAACCGTCTATTCCACTGGAACCCTGCAAGTTGTTGCATCCTGTTCTGATTGGACATATCAGTCCCCGATATACCAGTTCCTGTCTTCCCTGAGGGATCCCAGTCAGGGAATTTCACAATGTAGTCTGTGTTGTGAAACTACAAATTGCACAAGGAAGAGGCCAGGGTGAGGGATAGAAACAAATGCCAGTGACAAATCATGAAAACTGGGATGTAGACATTTAGTGCTTCGAAGAATTTTCTTTCAGATCATGGCTTTAATATAAGATTTCTCTCCTCTTTTCTCCTGAATAGGTTATGATAACTGAACATGATTTGATAAGCAAGCATACATACGAGGAAAGAAATTTGTGAAGGATTTCCAATGTGCAAGATATACATTTTAAGTAGAAGATAGAAATTAGTTCTGGATATTCGTATAGTTTTCACTAATTAGATGCTAAGAGATGCAATGAGTAGCTAATTGCATCATAATTTTAGCTAGAAAGATATTAACTAGTTATCACTTCAACCTAAACACACATACTATCTTAGACTGATGACTCCCTAACAGAACTAATCTAGCATATATGATATAATACATCAGAAGCTCCAGAATATTACATGTCCTCGTATACAAGAAATGATTAGCAATCGATTCTCCTTAGAATCACAAGATGTAGGATTAGATGTTTAAGCACAAACAATTATGAAGAACTTACAGCTATTCCATCAGTACAGTTGTAGATTGTATGATAAAGGATTTCCCAAGCAGCTTCAATTTGATCATTCACTTTACCATAACGTCTACGAGAATAGGATTTCAACCATCCCTAGCAGCGAAACAAATAAAATCTGATGTGAGGATCGGCGCTAAGAACAAATTTTGGGTTTTAGGAGATTTAAACACAGGTGAGGCCAGTGAATATGAGCTTCAAAGATAGCATAATAATATGACATAAGTAAATGGTATATTGAGAGTGTATTCAAGAATCAATGATAAAATTGCACATCCTCATCAGATTAAATGGCATTTGGAGACTTTTGGTTTTCTTATAGAACTAGCCTACAAGATTGATTGATATTGAGCCCAGCAAGTATCAAAGGAACTTACAGTAGCATAAATCAATTTTCAGTAAGACAGCAAACAACTACTGAATTATATTACACCTTTCAACATGCACCAATACCAGCTTTATATAGAGAAAGAGATTCAATGAAATATGTCCAAAAAGGTCAGTAGAACTCATCAAAGATTATTAAGCTCAGTAATTCCCATTCCTGCATTTGCATAGTAAAAAATAGTGCACAAAGATGAGTTTTTTGATAGAAAATCGATATGCACACAATAGAGGCCAATCAAAGATTATTAAGCTCAGTAATTCCCATTCCTGCATTTGCATAGGAAAAAATAGTGCACAAAGATGAGTTTTTTGATAAAAACTCGATATGCACACAATAGAGGCCAATCAGTTCAAACCTCATCCTCAAGGCACCGCTACTGTTTTTGTGTCAAGCATATAGTTCAAGATTAAAAATCACCTTTGATCCAAATCAACATATTTTCACAAGGTTCGAATTATTTTATAGTAAAATTTCAAAAGATCACATGAGAAATTGACAAAAGCAGAAGAATACAGCAAAACCAAGAAACAAAGAGTTCTTGGCTGAAAGTTAATTCAGTTCTATAGAATTTACAGTTCTGAATTCTAAAGTCAAAAGTATAGCCTTATGCAACAGTTTTGTTGTATAACGAGCTTAGAAAGCATATAAGTTAAAACAGAAAGGGAGATTGAATAGAAAAGGCTCTTACAGAAAAATGAGCAAAAAATTTCTGTGGTGATAATTATCATGAATCCTCATGATTTCTAATTGACACAAGATTGTTACCTGAAGTTGAAATTTACCCCCTCTAAATGCCATTTCGGGCATCAGCTCATAGACAACTGGATTGTGTTCTATTCCTTCCATGCACATTCCAACACCAACCTGCCAAAGAGTATCCAGCAAGCAAAGAAAATAGTAATGAACATTCGACAAATTCAAGGAAATGGATTAAAAACTCAAGTAAAATCATAGTATGCAACTGTTCAAGAGGATATAGAATCATAAAAAGTCTGAGATTCTGAATAATACCTTTAGAAAGAAACAAATAACAAAATATTTTTAATGAAATGATAAGAGATTTTACCATTGTTGAGTTCTCACTTGTGCGGGCATCAATAGGACCAGAAGCCACTGCATCTAACACTCCATACATTTCAATGTTGCCTCCAAAGTTGTGCAGCATACACCTTTATGTTTTGTTAGAGTAACATTAGAAAAAGAATTGATTGATATTCAAGCTTTGATAATAGGTGAAACAACATATTCAGGAACCAAATTATACAGAGTTGTTTCTACATAGAACCCTCTGATTACCAGATATAAGGAGTGCCATAGAATTGAGAGGATGATTTCCATATTGGTTTAACATCAGCAAATAGATCAAGAACTATCATCTTCCCACGTGGAACAGAATGTAAAAGTGCCTGTTTGAAAGCAAAAAAGTAAAATTAAGTAAGAACAACAGTCTGCAAATTAGAAGAGTCTGATGGAGAAAATATGTTCTTGTCAAGGGTGCGATGTTTTGTTGTTAAAAGATTGACTTTACAAATATGGAAGGAATAAGGAGATCATATTGTCCTCTAAACTGAGAATTTTGTGGCATCGAAAAAATAAGTGCCTTCTAATCACGTAAGTAACATGATGAATAATTTTTTCCTGAAGACGTTAGTAATCACCACATAAATGACAGAAAACCTACAATACCTTTAGATGTTCAAGAAGTGTCATTTAGTACTATCCAAGTACACTGTATCACTCAACACAAAAGCTCCCCATGGTATCTATATTTGTAATGAAAAACATGAAGATCACGACACTATCAAGATAAATGATACTATTACATAACTAAAAAGGAGATAAAGAAAAGTAAGAACCACACACGCATGTACTTCAAATCAGAGATCCTTTTTTCTAATTTTCTCCTGGTTCATGTCACTCAGTTTTAAAGTGAATATATGTATATAAGCAGAAGCAGAAAAGGGAATTTGGGTAGTGAAATAGCAAACGACATTTAGTAACACTTTTTTGTGTAGTAAGTTGTGAAGAAATAAGAGAAGAAATATATTGATAACATCATAACTTGGTGAAAACAAGACACTTATATGTATACGTGTCAAACACTGTCTATGGGATACTGTGCAACTTAAAAACTTAATCTAACATTTAAACTCTAACAAGCAGCCTCAAACTGAAATGTGGGAAGATCAACTTGAATTAACTTATTTTGTTAACGTAGAACAGTAAAATAATCACATAATAGTATGCCAGGACAACTATCAAAAAATTTTGAAAGAAAGGCGTCGTAAAAGTTATGGTCAAAGGAATCTTGATGGAGAAGTTTTGATCACCGAAACTCGAAGGATAAGTACACAGGAAAGTGACCAGAGTAGTAAGGGCAAAAGGCAGTGTAGACATCAATGGCAACCAAAGAAAAGAGGTGTGGCGCCACCAGATTGGTCACCTAAAATACTCGCGATCACCGGAAAGCGGTGCAGTGACGCTGAAACAACCATAGGAAACCCGCAAAAAAATTACCATAGAAGAGGTCCCGAAATGATCACCCCAAATAGGGACGGCACATAGAGTAGTCACCAGAAATAAGGAGTAGTGCCTCCGGAACAATCACCAGAAACAAATAAGAATAGATAAAGTATGAAAAGAATATTATAAGATTATGAAAAGAAAGATAAATGTTGCCCATGCAGACTACATAAGATTGCTACTCAGTAAGCACAAAACCAGAAGCTACCTGGGTCTCAACCAAAATCACTGCAACTGATACTATATGAGAAAATAAGAGAAGAGAAAAGATGTATTGATGACTGGTTAATCTGACTACAAGACAAACTTATTGATGAGTGTCAAATTCAATACATATGATATTTGTCAAATGTGTGACAATATACAAGCATTTTACTGATAAAAAAAAACTTTAGAATTTAATAGTTCTAACATTCTAAAAATAGTACAACACAACACATAAAAAATAATCATATCATATCATATATATATATACAAGAGAACCTTAAGCCCACTTACGTGGCGCCACCACAAACAAGAATTCTCTTTTAATTAATTTATTTATTTACAAAATTAGCCTTCCCCTTTCATGAAGAGTTGCGACTTTAATGAAGAGTTGCGACTTTTATGAAAAGTTGTGACTTTTATGAAAAGTTGTGACTTTTATGAAAAGTTGCGACTTTAATGAAGAGTTGCGACTTTTATGAAAGGTTATGACCTTTCCAAAGGGTTGCAACTTTTCTAAATTGTTGTAACCTTTCCAATAAGGCACAATTAACATTTGTTCACACTGTCCTTTGTTGTCTATAAATAGAAGGAATTCCTCTCATTTTAAAACAACGAAAATTCTGAACCTCTTCTTCTTCTTCACAATTAAATATAAATATTTATGTACTTTTCTCCTGTTGAGTGGCTCACTGACACCATTGCTTAAGGTTATGACCTTTCCAAAGGGTTGCAACTTTTCTAAATTGTTGTAACCTTTCCAATAAGGCACAATTAACATTTGTTCACACTGTCCTTTGTTGTCTATAAATAGAAGGAATTCCTCTCATTTTAAAACAACGAAAATTCTGAACCTCTTCTTCTTCTTCACAATTAAATATAAATATTTATGTACTTTTCTCCTGTTGAGTGGCTCACTGACACCATTGCTTAAGGTTATGACCTTTCCAAAGGGTTGCAACTTTTCTAAATTGTTGTAACCTTTCCAATAAGGCACAATTAACATTTGTTCACACTGTCCTTTGTTGTCTATAAATAGAAGGAATTCCTCTCATTTTAAAACAACGAAAATTCTGAACCTCTTCTTCTTCTTCACAATTAAATATAAATATTTATGTACTTTTCTCCTGTTGAGTGGCTCACTGACACCATTGCTTAAGGTTATGACCTTTCCAAAGGGTTGCAACTTTTCTAAATTGTTGTAACCTTTCCAATAAGGCACAATTAACATTTGTTCACACTGTCCTTTGTTGTC